>JAUTXX010527078.1:0-11160 GCA_032273605.1 Panulirus laevicauda | reverse complement strand
CACACACACACACACACACACACACACACACACACACACACACACACACACACACACACACACACACACATGTTCCTGATCATGAGCGAATACGGGCCAGCCCAGTGTCGGACCTTCCATGGGTTCGAAGCCTAGTCGTGTCTGACATCTGGCCCACAACCAACCCAGTTCTTCATCCCTTAAACGCATCACCAACCTAACCAAAGTTTAGGTGTAGGAGAGAGGTACTTTGAGTACCAAGTCTACCCCCTACGTCTTAAAACCTGTGCAGCTAGACTCCACCTTACCCTCGAAGACCGACTTCCCCACAGTCAGACTGAGTTACTCCCCTTACAATTTCTGCGTAGGAATAGAACTGACAGGACTCGTTTTATAACATGAGACTCCACAATGGAGTTACCAAGCCATGCTTACTTGTGGATCCGTTCGGTCTATGTCGACCTTTCCTGTGCCTTGACAACCATCGAGATGGTCAAAGTCACCCCTCCCAAAGCTCCCTTTTCCAGCCCCATTGGTCGCTTGGGGGGGTCTGGCTGGCTTGGAGTCTGCTATCGCTTTTTCCTTCTCCTTGCTTTTGGATCTTGAGATGTTGTGTGGGACGATTTGCTGGGGTTTACCGTACGTGCGAAGGGGGTTTTTATACTCGGTCTCAGGTGCTTTATGCCAGACGTGGCGGGAAAGTGTGCTGTAGGGTAAACATTTTGAATTCTGAGGCGCCCCGGTGCTGCCTCCTACCTCCTCCTCCACACACACACACACACACACACACACACACACATAGGTAGCTGCTGCTGCCGCTGGAGAATCATGCATGCCGGATGTGGCGGCAGAACCCGAATGGTTGACGTTCGTCTCTCTCTCTCTCTCTCTCTCTCTCTCTCTCTCTCTCTCTCTCTCTCTCTCTCTCTCTCTCTCTCTCTCTCTCTCCCTAGTAATCAAACTTGAGCCATTTTCCCCTTAAGACGCACCACAATATTTCCCAAGCAAAGCTGGAGTTTCACCCAAAGTCGGATCTCCATTTCCATCTCGGCATTGCGTGTAATAACACTTTCTCCCGGACTAATCTTTTCTGTCTGTTCTTTCAAGGTTCATGATTGAACCCAGTATGGCGTTGGGGGATTCGATTCCTCAACTTTGATTACTTTTGGTTCAGAAGATATTCTTCCTTAGGTTCCGTATGTATTCTCCTCCGTTGTATGATCAGTCTAGAGTGAGGTATAGTGTGTTAGGATCTTACGTATGAGGTATGTGGTGATGAAAATTGAAAAAAAAAAATGATTATGCAAGATAGCAAAGGCGAAGACTTCACGGGTCATGGAAGACATTATAAGTCGTGGATCTCTCTTTATATTCGCAGTGCAGTGACTACCAATCGCATTTCGTGCGCATGGGAGACATATGTTTTGATATATCAGTTCGTGGGAATGGACAAGTCCTTCACTGGGGGTGAAAAGTGACGGAGACAAAATCTCTCGTCAAAAAACCTCTTATGTTCGTCGTAAAGAAAACATTAATTCAAAAAGCTTTTACGTTCGTCGTAAATAAAACTTTACATTAAAAAGGTCTTACGTTCGTTGTAAATAGATACAATGTTCGCAGTTGTAGTCTTCTGTTCTATGCATCCATTTTCACAGTCATATTTTCTTTTTGTATCCATCTTCATCTTCACCATAAATCATGAGACTCTCTTTCCTTTTGACTCTAAACAAACCCAACAGTTGGTAGTTCTTACCAGCAATGCCTTCCGAGAGAAAATCAAGAATAATGAGGCAGGATGAGTATTCGATCCTGATATTTGGAAAAGAAAACAAGGAATCCGTGGTAAAATCTAAATTTATGTGGATTTTATGAGGATGATGTCTCACGATGCCGCTGGTAACAGTTTAATGAAACTCCCCCCAGGGTGCAGATGTGTCTTCTATCACCTTGATATATGGTGGTCTAGTTTGCCGTAAGCCAATATACGTGGCCTCCCCTGACACGGAATTATCCGGGGTCTTGACGCTGCATTATGGAGGCTTTGGCTAAGATGCAGTGATAATGTTGCCCAACACATTACAGTTTGGCTAGGGTGGTGGGGTTGTCACTTGCTTTGCCCTTGTCACTGTTCGTCCCCTCGCTGTTGTTGTCACTGCTGATCCCTTCGCTGTTGCTGTCACTGCTGGTCCCGTCGCTGTTGCTGTCACTGCTAGTCCCGTCTCTCTTGTTATCACTGCTGGTCCCCTCGCTGTTGCTGTCACTCCTGGTCCTCTCGCTGTTGCGTGTCACTGCTGGTCACCCGTTATAATGATCAGATGTGCATGTCAGGAATAGGGTCTTCAGCACGGGAATAATCAACGGATCAATTTCTACGAGAAGTATTGAGAATTCGGGCAGAAATCTATGCAACATATTTACAGAAAATATGATGGATGAATGGGAGTACACCAACCAAAAAGCATATTCCAATCGAATGTATAGAAGTAATGGATATCAGCATATCTTAATGGTTGTATTTGACGTATCTGAACTCCCAGCCATCGACCTGCTCAGTGTAGAATAGTTTGTCATCAACATCAATTATCAAGGCAATGATTATACACGATCAAACAACACCCAGAATTTCAAACACATGATAGAATAACATACACAGGGTTCATTTGACTCAGTCGAAGGTATGTGGACTATGAGGGTAAAAAGGTAAGAGTTCCTGAAATAAAAGTTTCCCGTATTCTTGTACATACGAATGTAGAAAATGGAAAGGTTATTGGACAGCAAAAGAGGATGAAATTAGACCGAACACACGCCACAGCTTCAGTGTATGACGGGAGGGAGAGCTATCCACCACTCGACCTTCATGTTACTTCAATAATTCCCCACCGTCAGTTCAGCTGTTCATGCCTCCTCCTCCCTGTCCTTCCCACCCTCCCTCCTCGTGACTCGGTCTCTGCCGAACGGCGTCGCTGAAATAAAAAGATCTGGAAAATTATGTTTCCGACGTGGGAGGAATTCCAAGCTTCGTCCTTCGCGAGGTCTCACATCTCGCCACTTCAACAGGGTCGCAGGCTGTCGTGAATTGAAGATGAGTATATACGTCTCTGGCAAACTGGAACTCGAGAATGGATTTCTTTTCAGGATGATTTACCTTGATTGAGAGCTTGGTTCATGGTTCATCTTTAAGTAGCTGTCCAAGAAAGTTTTAGAAATCCCATCTCACTCTTAGCTCATATTGTTTTTAAGTACTTGTTCTCGCCAGTATCATCGAAGCAACAAAACTGGTGATTATGTGTATTTTACTGTTTACTTAAGTACATTTTCGTTTTAAGATAGAGTTTGATGGTAAACAATATCTGATACTTCGTTTTCCTTTATTTGTAAAAGAAAATCCGGTAATTTATGGATGTCCTTCCCTCAAAGCATAGGACATACTTTTAAAGTAACACTTAGAGATCTCGTCCACTTCATCTATTCGATGCTTCGTAGGAATCTGTATGAAATTCCCTGTTGATCAAACAATAGTCAAAAACATTCTTATCGAATATAATCACTGGATCTCAGTGGCTCTTTGATCATGGGAAGCCATTCGTCTTGAATATTGGTTCGATGATTCGATCGTCTTTAAGGACTAAAACCCTAGGGAGGGAGAGAGAGAGAGAGAGACAGAGAGAGAGAGAGAGAGAGAGAGAGAGAGAGAGAGCTTCGTGGACATCCATTGGCCTCCGACACACCTCGCTTGTCATCTGCCACGAATAATCCGCGAGACTGGACACCCGCTTCCAGCAGCTACGGCTGAGAGAATCCTCTTCGCGCTCTGCTGCTCGCGTTTTGACAAAGTTGGGAACTTTGCGAGAAGCAGTCCGCTCGGGCAATGTTGAAGGCCCCTCTGTGGATTATTGATGTCACTGTCGCTCAGCGAAACTTTTCCTTAGCAGGGTCTCGTCGAGATGTAAGGGGGGGGGCCTCCTTCTCATCCGACCTGACGGAACTAAATGCTTTGGTTCTGGCAGGCCAAGAACAAGACGCACCATCGGGATCCAGGTATGTTTGAGTAATGCTGAACTCAAGCTTCTTACAGATGAATTAAGCTGATTACCTCGAAGCCAATACAGCATAAGATATCTTCGGAACGAAAAGAAGACAGTAAGACATCCTTATGTTAGCCTATATGGAAAAGAACATTTCTTCGTAGTCAGTCATGGAAAACAAGATATACATTTCCTGCACAGCACAGAAAAAGCGAAGAAAATAGTCACGGTCTGGGAAATATCAGCAAATGTTTATGTGATCCACAGAAAAGGTTTAGATATATCCACATTCTTCCATGTTTCATATTCCCAGGCTTTGTGCTACGTCCACCCACGACGGGCGTGCCAAACACAAAAGAAAGACGACATCTGGAGGAAAAGCAACCCAAAGTCTCGCACGTTCGGCCCTCCACACACACACACACACCCACCCACCCACACAGACTCATATGGCCAACACTTTCCTTCTACTGCACGAGACATGGGGCTCTGAAACTCGCAGCAGAACAGCTAAACGAAGCCTTTTAGTGTTGTGGTGTTAGGAGCATGGGTGATGTTCTGTTGTTAAAAGAGGAGTCGAAATGGATCAGACACAACAACATTTTGACCGAGATTGCTTTGTAATTCAATATGTTTATAGAATTCATGCCTATAGTTACCATATGATTCAACATATTCCACGTCCAAGTTAAGAAATGGTTGCTAATATAATCTGAAAACAATTTTCGAACATCATTTTGATAACATAGAAGCAAAGTTAAATTTCCGATCTCCCTTATAACCATCTTTACCATATTTGGCCACCTGTCCTCACCTGGCCACCTTGATTTCCACCTGGCCAACTGTCTTCTCCTCTCCTCAGCAGGCCACCTTGGCCTCAGCTGGTCTTCTATCCTCAGAGATCCCCGCTCTGCCTCGTTACCAGTCCAGAAGTCTTCAACCTCCCCAGCATTCTCACTTGCCTCCACCTTCTCACTAATGATCCCGTGCACTATAATGACGAGGCAACAGAAGACTCTCAGATACATGTTGGATGGTGGATGATGTCTCCATCTCGAGCCCTCCACTTAGGGTGGTGCCAATGTGTGTGGCTTTTTGGGGGGGTTGGGGGAGATGGGGGAGCCTGAGACAGTGGGGGATGATCGAGTGTGGGAGGGGGAGGGGGAGGGGGGGTGGTGGTCGCGAGGTTTAAAGGATAATGTGAAGAGAAATGAGGAAAACGTGGAGGATGAGGCGAGCGTTTTACTACAAGACAAGGTGAGACATCCACTGTTGGAGCTTAAGGTTGGTTCATTACCCTCGGTGGTGGTGGTGGTGGTGGTGGTGATAGTGGTGGTGATGGTGATACTGGTGGTGATAATGGTGGTGGTAGTGGTGGTAATGGTGATAATGGTGATAATAGTGGTGGTAGGGGGTGACGATTGTGATAGTGGTAGTGGTGGTGATGGTGGTCATAGTGTTGGTGGTGGTGATAATGTTGAAGGTGGTGGTGGTGGTGGTGGTGTTGGTGGTGATGGTGATAGTGATGATGATAGTGGTGGTGGTAGTAATGGTGGTGATGGTGATAGTGGTGATGATAGTGGTGATAGTGGTGGTGGTAGTAATGGTGGTGATGGTGATAGTGGTGGTGATAGTGTTGATAATGGTGGTGAGGGTGATAGTGGTGGTGATGGTGGTGGTGGTGGTGGTAATAGTGGTGATGGTGATGGTAGATATAGTGGTAGTGTTGGTGATGGTGGTGATAGTGGTGATAGTGGTGGAGGTGGTGGGAGACACTAGCCTAACAAGGGTTTAGTCAGTCAGTCAGAAATGTAGTAGCTCAGAGGTGAGGTAAAGCGTGAGGAACGCTTGTCGTGGTGTGCCACGGTCGCTGTACCCATCATTTGCTTCAGTACAGCAATGCTACAGCGATGCTACTCTCCTGTACTGACGCTACAGCAACAGTAGCCTTCTGTAGTGCAGCAGCATGAGTTCCAGTCCTATAGCCCGGTTGCTGGTCCTATGGCACAGCAGTTGCGTAAGAAGTGGTGGAAAATCACAGCGTGATTTATGGCCTTACAACACAGCATCATCCTAGGGGTAGTGCTATAACACAGCAGCAGCGTGAGTGGCCATGCTATAGCACAACAGCGGCAGCAGCGTGCGTGCTGGTCCTGTAGCACAGCAGCAACATTACTGTAACTCCTATGGATAGGAGGAGCATGAGTGCTGGTCCTGTGTTAACACAGCAGCGTGGTCGCTGGTCCTCTAGCACAGCAGCAGCAGCTTATGTAACGCTCCTATAGCATAGCCCCAATAATGTGAGTGACAGCCCTACAGCACAGGGATAACAGCAACATGGATGCTGATCCTATAGTACAGCAGCAACGTAATTTATAGTCCTATAACACAGCAAAAGCATGGGTGCTGGTCCTATAGCACAGCATCAGTGTGAATGCTGGTCCCGTAATGCAGCAGCGGCAGCAGAGAGTTGGTCCTATAGCACAGCAAAACAAGAGTGAATTTTGGTTCTTCGGTATAGCCTATAGTACAGCTGATATCATAGCATCAGCTGAGTTTCTATAGCACAGCATGAGCGTGCGTACTGGAGGTGTGGCACAGCAGCCGTGATGAAATGTATATAAGTACGACGAGAAGACATACAACCCGATAATAAGACAAGTGGATCAGATAACAGCAGATATGCCCCGATAAAGACACATGATCCCTACCTTAATAAAATGATATGCATGACTGCGATGAAGATATAAGATTCCGATAACAAGACACATGGCCCGATAACATAATATATGACAGTGAGAACAAGGTTTTTGTTACCGATAATAAGATATTTGATAGGATTACATGTTATATGACCTCAATTTCATGATACATTACCCCGATAACAAGATTTAAGAATCCGACAACAAAATACATTATTCCGATAACAATCCATACGATATCAATGATACAGCACATGGCACCGATTAGAAAACACATACCCTAGTAACATATATTACCCCGATATGAAGGCATACGACTGCGATAACAGAATATCAGATCCCGATAACAAGATATAGAGTCGTAATAGCAAGATGTATAACCCCGATAACAAAATCTATGAAAGCAGAATAACTCTTTATTGCCTCTACCATAAACCTAAATTGTGTAAGATTAGACTATGTTAAATTTTCAGTGCACTGGTATACATCGGAACCGCATTTAACGGGTAATTACCAACTTTAACTGTTAATATCTGTGCCAACTCTGTTAGGACAGAGTCTATAACTGTTCGTGTTATTAAACAGTAAATCACTTATCTTTACAAGGGGTATTAAAAAGGTTTCGAAATGTATTCCTGAGAAAAAAAGGAAATCTATATGAAGGAGGAAAGGACATGGCACCTTCAGCATCCAAACATCACACAAGAATCACAATATTTAGAAATTGCTGTCTACTGTCTACTTCTGTCTACTTCTGTCTACTTCTCTGGTTAATATGTACTCCGTCTCATCCTCACACTTGATGATGAGCAACCGCCTCTCCTTCTGCAGTGACTACTCAGTTACAGAGACCACTCAGCTACAAAGACCACTCAGATTCAGAGACCACTCAGCTACAGAGACCACTCAGCCACAGAGACCACTCAGCTACAGAGACCACTCAGCTACAGAGACCACACAGCTTCAGAGACCACTCAGCTACAGAGACCACACAGCTTCAGAGACCACACAGCTTCAGAGACCGCTCAGCTACAGAGACCACTCAGCTACAGAGACCACACAGCTTCAGAGACCACTCAGCCACAGAGACCACTCAGCTACAGAGACTACTCAGCTACAGTGACCATCTTACAGACACCACCTACATGAGAAACCGTTCTGCTACAGAGACCATCTTACAGACACCACCTACATGAGAAACCGTTCTGCTACAGAGACCATCGTACAGACACCACCTAGATGAGAAACCGTTCTGCTACAGAGACCATCCGGTTACAGAGACCACTGAACCCCAGACATCACTCAGCTACAGGGGTCTCTAGTATAGGGTAGTGGGTGTTTACACATGATGATGATACATGAGGGAACGCCAGTCACTCGTGTGGGAGATAATTTCCAATAATATTCAGCTTATTGTATGATTGATAAACTATTTACATTACTGCATGATTAATATCATGTTCTGAACTTATGGGCGTCGCACAATGGTTTCCAAATACATCTCCCACTCCAGAGTCACGGATTCGATCTTTTTTTGACGGTTTTTGGCCTTTGTGAATCTGAGTTTTATGATAACTAAGAAGCTCGCTTAAATTCACCGGTAAATTTCATTAATGAAATAGAAATTTTTTCGAGATCTATCCATAGTTTTCGAAACGTTTAAGGATTCTCCCAAATCTATGCGTGTGCACGATTTCTTCCAACATGCTCACATTATACCACTGGCCAAACTTTAACACAGAGATGCTTCGCTCTATCCGAGACACAACAAACAAAGCAAGTTACGGCCGTCTTTCATTCACTCAATACTCATTATGATAGTTGTTAATGGATTAAGAGAAAAAGGAAAAACCTATGTGTGTTATAAGAGCCTAAGGGGTGTAACCTACATGTGTCATAAGAATAGATGGGTTGTAAACTAGGAATATCATGAGATTATGTGGGGTATAAACTACGTGTGTCGTAAGAATATGTGAGTTGTAAATCTCGAAAGTCGTAAAATTTATGGTTTGTACAGCACGAAAAGTTATATAACATGTAGATAGTAAACCACGAACATCATATGAATACATGAAATTAAACCACGATGCCTTATGTGCAAAATGTGTCCCTCCGAGGACTTATCATTTTTCTCTTATGTTGAAGGTTCCAGTCACAGTCACAGTCCACATCAAGGCTGGACCTTAACTGAAATATGAAGAGAATTATTAAGCGCAGAAAGACAAGACAAGGGAAAGTATTTACAAAGTTTTAGAGGAAATGAAAAACCTGTCCTTTAAAATGTGCCAGGTTATAGTAATTGGGAAAGACATAAGAGGGTAGAGAGTTCCAAAGCTTCGAGGTGTAGGGAAAGAAGCAGTTATCAAAACGGCCCACCCTTGAGTTGCCGATGGCCACACATTAATCATGTGAGGCAGCAGCTTGCCGAGTCTTGCGTGGTCTAGCTAGTGGTGGGGGTACACAAGCAGCCAGCTCTCGGGAGTCTACATCGACTCTCTCCCTAACAATAATATCTGGCG
Organism: Panulirus laevicauda; assembly: GCA_032273605.1. Classification (NCBI taxonomy): domain Eukaryota; kingdom Metazoa; phylum Arthropoda; class Malacostraca; order Decapoda; family Palinuridae; genus Panulirus; species Panulirus laevicauda. The sequence goes on along the minus strand of JAUTXX010527078.1, from coordinate 1,935 downwards.
TTGGTTCCCTCCAACACGACTTCGTCGCCCTGCATGACCAGTCTTTGATTCCTTATTCCTTCTCTTTACTTAATACCCTTCATTTATATCTTCATTCTTGTTTTATCTTTTTCTTTGTTTAGCATTATCTCTATTCTTCGTGATGGAAACCATCCTTTGATCCTTATCTTCTCTCTCTCTGTCTCTCTGTGTCTCTCTGTCTGTCTGTGTGTGTCTCTCTCTCTCTCTCTCTCTCTCTCTCTCTCTGTCTGTGTCTCTGTCTCTCTCTCTCTCTCTCTCTCTCTCTCTCTCTCTCTCTCTCTCTCTCTCTCTCTCTCTCTCTCTCAGCTCCTTCATCATGTCACCACCGTCCTGTATCGAGATGGAGGCCATCTCCTCTCTTCTTTGTGTCGGCACATTGGCACTTGTCAAATCGCAGTTGCAATGTCTCCCCTTCTTGGTGAGGGAAACGTATATCTTGGACACATGGCTGATCGCGCACACATGTTCTCCACGAACACAAAATATCGAAAGATACTCCAGTGAAAACAGACAATCCGGAAATGACCCAGTGAACAGAGTATGTAAAAGGTACTCTACCAAACACCCACTATCTAGAGACAGAATAATGAAAGAAGAGTACCTAAACATACTTCAGTGATAAGGTATTTAGAAACGATCCAGTGAAGAGAGAATATCTGAAGTCTATCCATGAAGACTGAGGGCACTCCAGGAGGTCAAAGATAAAAGATAAGAATAAAGTAGATATCAACTCCCAAACCTACCCATTCAACCCTCCCTCAAGCACAATCGTACTGCTCCATGAGGACGTCCGACGGCACGGCGCCTTGATGCGACAGTACGACACTTGAACAAGAAGGTATGACCCATTACACTACGACCATTATGCAAGAAAGTACGACCCGCAAACACGCAAGGTCTCGTCGTAATAAAGACAATCATACAACAAGGCTTCCATCTTCGTGTTCCAGGATCGTACTGACGCGTCGTACTGAGGATCGCACCATCCCCTTCAATAAAAGATCGTGCCGTCGTGTATAAAGATCGCGTATGTGGATCGTACCATCTTGTATAAGGATCATACTGTCGTGTATAAGGGTCGTACTGTCGTGTGTAAGGGTTGTACTGTCGTGTGTAGAGGTCGTACCGTCGTGTGTACAGGTCGTACTCTCGTGTGTACAGGTCGTACCGTCGTGTGTATAGATCGTACCGTCGTGTGTACAGGTCGTACCGTCGTGTGTACAGATCGTACCGTTGTGTGTACAGGTCGTACCGTCGTGTGTACAGGTCGTACCGTCGTGTGTACAGGTCGTACCGTCGTGTGTACGGGTCGTACCATCGGGCCTTTAAGGTCCTACCGTCGTCCTTACGAGCTCAGAAAAACGAGGCAAAGAAAGCCACTGATCCGAGTGAGTCAGGCAAGTGTGGTGTTCCAACTGACACTTAAGGTGAGGTTAATATCCCGGTCTGCCTTATATTACAGAGCAGGGGTGAGGACCAGCATATACCTTCCCCTCACCCTACACCCCGCACCCAGCACACTACCCCCCGCACCTCCACACCCAACAACGCCACACACCCCGCACCTCCACACCCAACACCACACACCCCGCACCTCCACACCCAACGCCACACACCCCGCACCTCCACACCCACCGCCACACACCCCGCACCTCCACACCCAATGCCACACACCCCGCACCTCCTCACCCAACAACGCCACACATCCCGCACCCCGAGAGATGTATGGAGGATATACTTAGCCATATCCCTAAGACGGTACGAAGGCTATCTATATCTGTACAACTGCTTCACGGGTGGTGATAAGGAGGGGTAGCACACACACACACACACACACACACACACACACACACACACACACACACAAGTTATGCGATGCAGGTTTTTATCTTTTTTTATAGATTCCTCATTATG
>JAUTXX010527056.1:0-11162 GCA_032273605.1 Panulirus laevicauda | reverse complement strand
ACGCTCCCCTTCACCTCCCCCTCCCTCCCTCCTCACCCCACCAGGGGGAGGGAACAGAGACCCCCAAGAGACCCCCACCACCTACCTAACCGCCGCGCCGACCACGACAATGCTGCCAGAAAAATACATTTTCCGTGATTAATTCTATTACTCTTTCTACTGCCTGAAAAACTGATCTAATTTGGGGCGGCAATAATGAAGTCCTCTGCAAATGGCGAATAACAAGTGTCAGCTGAGGCTCGTTGGCCAGTATTTATGGCAATAGTTTTTGTTCGCTGCGCTACACCGCTCAAGCCAACTTATACAAATTGACTAGGTTGAGTTTTCTTCATATAACGAACCAAGTTTGACCCCTCTGAGAGTTCGAAATACTGCTCAGCTATTCTCAAGATCCCAGCTTCGGGTATATTACCCAGCAGAAAGCAAATATTTGTATGATTTATATTTTTACAGGGAACCTAGCGAGCCAGTAGCCCTTCCCTCCCCCCGTCCCTCCCTCCTCCTCCTAACGCCGAAGAAAAAAGGAACAATGACCAAAGTGGAGAAACTTCCTTACATACAGAGACGAAACTTTTTTGTCCATTGTGTATAATAAATGTGTATTAACTTTTCGCATTGTACGATAAGGATTTTTCTGGTTAAATGACCACCTACCACTCGGTAGCAATTACATACATACATGAGAACAAATCACTAGTTCGATAAGCTGTTAAACTCCAGCTTGAATCGAAAGCTGCAAGGAGAACAAGAAGAAAAAAGGCGTTGAATGGCGGTGTTGGACAACACAATGGGAACACAACACGCCTCAACACGTGCCGTTATTAGTGTCGACCAGCTGAAATATTGACGTACGCACATGACATAAACAAATAAATATTGACCATCCCTTATACAGATATTTTCGAAGATATAATCACCGGATACATTTACAGTCTGGAAGCATTTTACCCCAAGATAACATAAATTGCCTCCCGTCAGTTAGTGGCACGAAAGGTTGAGGAGAGCCCTCCCCCCTCCGTAAAAGAACTACAGAGACGCAGCGATCCGTTTAAATGTCTTCGTGGTGCGCTCATGTTAACGCGGTTTAATTTTGACGGTTAAACTCTCTCGCAAGTTTCAATTTTAACACGAATCAAATAAAGAACGCCAGACGGTCGTATTCTGGAAATAACACGAGGGTTTGTCGACCTGCTGAGTATAAATGCCATAAAGTTTTGGGCCTTGGCGTCCCGAGGCATTAATTAGTCTGCCCGTAAGGACACACCAAGGCCTTTTAAGGGGTTATGTTCCTCGCCAATTAGACAAACACGGACGCTAACAACAATAACACCAGTAGTTTCGTCGGAACCAAATGACAATAATTCTTCTCGCCCAAACAAATTTATACGAGGAAATTGGCCATGCGGTCAAGTACACGAAATAAATTCCTTTTTTTTCTTACGACGTTTATTTATTACGTGCTCGTAATTCCTTCCTCCTTACGTACTGGGGAAATGATAAAACAAATACACCTAGAGCCCTGGTGGCATTCGGATACTTTGATACATTCAATTATAGATTCATTTATTACTTATCTACTGATGCATTGGTGATATATGTTTACTGCAGTAGGATCGTCCATGTTTGTTGATTGATCAATATACGAGATAGATCACTTGCCCGCCCTCTTGCCAACCTCTATCCATCCCTGTACCCCAAAGCCCCTCTCTTTTACTTCCCTCCCCTTTGCCTATTTCTTCCTCATTTCTCCCCATTACTTTCCCCTCCCTTCTTATCGATTCCTCTTGTTCCCCATCACTTATTCTTGTTCCTCACTCTTTTCTCCCATATCACTTCACCTTCTTCACCTTCCACTTCTTACCCCCCCCCCCCCCTATTCTATTCCTTTCATATTCTACCCTACCGCCTCTCCCCAAATCCCTTATCTTCTCTACCTCTTCTATCACTACATTACTTTCCCCCTTCCTTCCTTTTCCCATTCTATCCACCCTTCCCTCATTCCTTCCTTCTTTTCTGATCCCCGTAACGAGTGGTGAGTGAGCGTGTCGTCCGCTCAGCTAATGGGGGAAGAACTGGCCATCAATACACATCATTAATAGCCTCATGGGAGATCATGTGTGTGTCCCTCTCTGATGATAACATCTGTCCGCCTGTGTGTCAGTCCCCCACCCTAGCCTTGTTATCTTGCCCAGCTGTGGCGACGTGACACGACAACACATACAGTTATACAGTGATGATATGAGAAGTGTACAGTGGTGACGGTGATCATAGAGATGCAGTGATATAGGCAGTGACACTATGACAGCTTGTTCAGAAGAGTACAATGAACACTGGTACGATGAAGTAATGAAACTGTGATATAAACATGAAGTGATAAAGCGACATTGATGCGTAGCACAGGGATATGTCGACATTGATACAATAATGCTGTGATTCAGCGACATCAATATGATGCTACAGTGATAGAGTAACGTCCTACAATGATGCACCAGCAGTGACAATATGATAGGGATACGACAGTAATTATGATAGCAATACAGCCTTACGGTGACGCAGTGATTCACGAAGCAGTGATTACAAAGGGGAGGAAAAGCTAGAGGCAATGCAGCGAGTATGACGAGGGGAAGATAGGACAGTAGAAGCGACGCAGTGATAAATCGTTAGTCACTGCACATACCAAACTGACAATCTATACCGATCAACACTGTTTCTAAGTCACTACCTCTTCCCAATCCCGATAGATCGGGGTCTCGACAGATAATACTGTCGTTAGATGAACAGCCAGTCAGTGAAAGCTGACAAGCTGATTACCATTATCTGGGGAGACACGAGGGCTGACGAGCAGCGAGTGTCCTTGGGTCATGGGCTGTGTCAGCAACCTCACAGTTTTGCCAACCACCTCACAATATTGTCAGCATCTTCAAAATATTCCCAGCACCTTCAAAACATTGTCAAGTACCTAAGATTTTGTCAGCAGCCTCACACTCATGACAATGAAAAGCCACAACAGCCTCCTGACATCCGTAGTAACCCGCTGACACCCGGGTCAGCCACCTGACACCAACGTCAGCCATCTGACACTCGAGGTGACTGACACACAAAGACAAAAAACGGGAATCACAATGAAGTAGTGCGGAACAGAATTTCACCATAAAATTGCCTCGTAAAATCTATATTTGTTACGACGTTTTATAACAAAAAAAGTTAATATCGCCTGATAAGGAAGACGGAACATCGTAAAAGACACAAACGCTCGCTTCAATGTAAACGAAGACACGAGCATTATCCTATTTTCTATGTCCATCAGGAGAAACTTTGATTTCTTAAATCAATGTGTCTTCTTTTTCAGTTTTCAGGAACTCCTGTACGCATAGGGAAATGCTGTCCTTTAGTCGAAAAATAAAGAAAATCACTAAATATAATGTACCTTACCTTACCTTCTTGCCCTCAGAGTCCCTTTTAATCTCTATATGGGGTTTATGCAGCGCTCAGAAAGCCGGCCACGTCCACTGGATGGGACCATAGGTCATCATAAGGTGTTGCAATGTGTATTCTACTACGTGGGAAGAATGCAGGGGAACTGAGTGAGTATCGAGTGTCTTTAGTGTGGTAGATTGGAAATAGGGCATGTTGGGGCTATGTTGAAGTGGTTGTAATGTTGTAGCGACAGGTAGCGTCCAGAGAGCAAATGAGAAAGAGTAGCTGTTATGACAAGTACGTCTGAGAGAAACGAGGTTTCTGATGGGTATAGTCTAGTAAGGTAGCGTTAAAGACAGAGTTAGGAGTTAGTTGTTTAGGTGCTTGATGGGTCATTTCTGCGTGTACATGTCCTATCAGTGTTGTGTATGTTAGGGGTGAGGGCTGGAAATCCTCTCCTCCAGGTTTTACTTTTCCAAAAGAGTGAACAGAGAAGGGGGCCAAGAGAGGCTTTTCTCTCTAAGGCTCAGTCCTCTCATCTTAACGCTATCTCGCCAACGCCGGAAATGGCGAATATGTATGAAGAAAATATGTGTGTGCGTGTGTGTATGTGTGTGTGTGTGTGTGTGTGTGTGTGTGTGTGTGTGTGTGTGTGTGTGATGTGCAGTTGCTCTATCTGGTGTATTTTCCAGACCCGGATTATCCAATACTCTGAACCGTACGGGAACCGGAAGACAACCGAGTGTGTAGATGCGCCAATGACACAGTGGCCAAGCCTCTCATCACTGATATTATGTTGTCGATTCAAGAATCATTCAAAATTTGCGGTGGGACTAAAATACATATGAACATTTCTCAAAGTATATGGTGCAGGATGTTGGTTGCAATGTTGTGAGGGAGGGAGGGACCATTCACGGCCCAGCCGTTCACCCTCTTTTCCCACACAGCAGCATTACCCCTCCGTCAAACGCCTCCAAGGGTTCTGAACCAAGGCCAAAGACTCAAGGCTTAGGTCTGCTCAGTCCTAATGTGTGTGTGTGTGTGTGTGTGTGTGTGTTTAAAGGCCCTACGTTGTAATGACCTTTGCAAATTATCGAACTGTCTCTTTATCTGCCCGGTGGACATGATGGCATAACCCTTAAGCACGACTTTACGACCGTTAGGTATATTGGCCTGACCTCTGACATGAATGTGAAGGATCAATTCAAAGGTCAGGCCAATCTCACTTCATGGCAGTAATATTTGTTCTTAAGGGTCATGACTTCATGATAGTGTGGTTGAACACACCTCTCTCTATATAGCCATAATGTTCCTCACTTATGATATATATCGCTGACAATACAACAAGGTGCTATCCGGTCTCCTGAACAAATTAATTTGTTAAATACTTCACACTGCCATCAATACATCATAAAACACACCTAAAAATGATCGAATAAAAACTTGAATCTGGGGGCAAAAATTGTATCACACTTGCATTCAAGGTGGTGTTTACGATGGTGATGTCACAGCATACGTAACCACAGACGTACCCCAGGCATCATCACCCCGGCCGCTAGATGGCAGGGTGATGCACTTTCGTCCTCCAGTGGCGACCAGATAAACAACGGATCATCTCGCCTCCTCTGACACGATAGGGAAACTATATTATGGACCCGAGACCGAGACGAGACCAAAATTAGTATACTCTGTCTTCATTGACTTACCACAAGGTTAGAAAACTCGAGAATAAGACCCGGTGTTGCCTGCGCGTGTTCTAGTGATACAAATGGTTTGAAATGATTTGCGCCAACATGAATTACTGAATCAAAAAGCGCCCTTAACCACTTGAGCAGAACAGTATGGACTTTGAGCAGGACGGTACGGACTTTGAACAAGACGGTACGGACTTTGAACAAGACGGTAGGAACCATGAGCAGCATGGTACAGATCTTAAGCAGAACGACACAGACCTTAAGCAGGACGGTACGAACCTTGAGCAGGACGGTACGGAACTTGAGCAGGACGGTACAAACCTTGAGCAGGATGGTACGAACCTTGAGCACGACGGTACGAACCTTGAGCTGGACGATACGAACCTTGAGCAGGACGGTACGAACCTTGAGCAGGACGGTACGAACCTTGATCTGGACGATACGAACCTTGATCTGGACGATACGAACCTTGAGCAGGACGGTATGAACCTTAAGAAGGACGGAGTGATCCTCGGGCACCACGGTACGAGCCTCAGGCACTATATCCTGCTCGTAGACCTGGCTCTACAAGTCAGGCCAAAGGCCACGCCATCATACCCAAGGTTTGTACCATCCAGGTCAAGGGTTGTACAGTCTTAGAGAGATTATATTGTAGTATCTTCTAACAAATACATAACATCAAACGTTATTCAGTTGGACTAGTGTCAATAACCATAATACGTACTTTTCCTGGCCAGCAGCAAGTACCTCCTCCCAGGCTTCACTAAACAAGGGTTGGGTGGCTGGGAGTCCACCAGATTTATTGCTGTCTGGTTATGACCAGTTCAGTAACCTAACTTAAGGTTAGGTTAGAAGAGAATAGAGTACGTAGAAACTCGTCTGACTAGACAGATGTCATTTGTTATTTTGTGCGCAACCCAGCCTAATGTAATCATCCTGAAGTTTGTCATAAGTGATTTGAAAAGAGATATAGGTAAAACTCCATGTTCGGCGCATCACAGAAATAACTTAGGAATATGAGTAACCTTGTTTTGCTTAGGCAAATTAGCGTGTGAGGAATGGAAGCAAAGGATAAGCTTTGAATTCTTCTTTTAATCCGACGTTGACAAATATGCGGTAATGAATAGGGCTCTGAAGGTCAAGGAAAACCAAGTCAATTAACATAGTAGTTGGCGAAACAAAAAAAAATCACCAGAACTTGTGAAAACCTCACCTATCATTCCCTTGGGACCGAGGTTTGTCTATTTTTATTTTGATAGTCGAAATATACCATTAGAATTGTCATCTGCTGCGTCTAGTCATCATCATGAATAATGCGCCCTGAAACTAATGGATACAAAGACCACAACAGCCAGAAATTGGACGTAAATTCAAGGTCAATGAGATGTTGGTAGTTTCCTGCTAAATTAGATTCGTACACCAGTAGCTTCTTATGCAAAGACACGTTCGGTAAGCGACGATAACAACTTGTAAACAATGTGCCTAACCACCTTCATTCAAGTTATGCTACTTTACTGTAATAGTTCAATTCAAAGACAAATAAAGGCTAGGTCCGTATGCGTCCTCGGTCGTAAGCCATCTGGCGAAGACAGAACGCACTGCATACGAAAACACCTACCGATCACATTTGATGGTTCTAAAGCCATTCCATGAGACACAGTCGTGATCTTAATCCACCAACTCACGGGCAGGTCGAACATCTCGACCCTCGGTTCACAAATGTGATTTTTAATAGTGAAAGTGTTCTCTAAAACGTTAACATTATATAATCAGTTTTTCTGGAATACTTAGTAATTTGTGATGGATGCAAGAGACAATTTAACCCTGAAAAACGATAGACGTGAAAAAGACCATAAGACTAACTCGCTTCTCTTGTCTTGCGCACCACAAACATTAATGGCTTCCATACATCACGGCTTCTTATTAACCTCCACCAACTGTCAGAAGTGCTGTACTTACCAAACCGACGGCATCAATGGTGAACTCGGGTCCTCCCAGAATGAAAAGCCTCTACTAGAGGCTCTGGATGGCAACGGTCAGTAGGAGGCGTCGGACAAAGGAAATAATTTGAATCACTTTCGATAGTTGTCTGTTTCATCTATAGCTTCCCAAATGTCATAACGAGTCAGCAATGTATCTAAAACAAATACACGTCTATCACACTCACTACACACAAGTCTCGAAGAAAAACCGCGAATTAGGTAACCACTGCGCCATGAATGAGCACCAGTTTTTTTTAGACACGATCAGCAACACGGAGTTGAAGCGAGGTATGGCTGATAACAATTCCAAAACGTCTCACCCCTCCCATGTTACCTCGCTTAGGGCGACATCTGTTGACAAACTAGGACAAACGTCCACTTTTACGTGAAGACTTTAACATCTATTCATTGGCACTTCTGATTTTTGCTGTGTGATTCATTTATCTGAAGATTTTCTGCCTCTGGCAGCAGTTAATTTGATAAATCTTTCGTTATTATCACTGACATCGGTCTGACTTGAACCTTGGTTTGGAGCGTCGATCACTTTGGGCTTCGAAGCTTAGATCGTTTCGAGCGCTTCAAGCTAGGCTGCCGTTTTGAAACAATATCGTCTGCTGGTGCGGAAAACAATTGCGCATCGGCAACGGATCTCATTCCACGTCAGTTCGATATCAATGATTCACTTTTATGATAATCTAATATGAAAGACATAATAAATGTGTAAACAGATATCATACATTAGTTTCTTTTTATCGAATTTCTTGTGAAACGTTAAAGTATATTCTCTAACCGTTTGTAGAAAGGAGCCATATGAGCGACGATGGATAGGCGATGACATTTAGATAGTATTCGACAAAGACTATTCTCCTCCGTTCCAAGTTATGGTGGATACACGCGTTCTCCGTCACCATAAAGGGTTCCAGTTGTTAGGTCCAGGATGTACCATACATACATCAAGGAAATATACAACAAACACTAATAATGACGAATGGAGAAATTTAGACTTTATTACATTGCCAAAAGCCCTGAGATATTGAATTCGAGATGACATATTTTCATAAGAAATTGACAAAGTCCAACATAATGTGAGATTAAGACAATTCGTGGTCTTCCAATCTTTGCCTTAGAGATATATTACCCCTTACCAACATCAAATACTGATGTAGGAAGGTTTATTTTTCAAAAAACCGAATCTGATAAAAACAATAGTCACGCAACTCCATGCAGCTACCACCAATCAATGCTCCCATTGCGGTGTCTGAAGCTGTGAGAGCACAAGGTGGTTGTATGAATCTTAAACCAACTCAGGACGTGGTTAGCAGTCCAGAGGAGTAACGTGGGAAGTATTGTTGGTAATCATGTTACGGGCGAAATGAGACTTGTTTCTATGTATATATATATATATTTTTTTTCTATATCATACTATTCTACAACATCAAATCTACGATAGGAGAACATGAACCAAGTTTTTATTGATTCACAACAAAAATATGGAAGTGATACGTGGCTCATCCTGCGCTTCTCTGCTAACTGGTAGAGTGGAATCAAAAACCCTTCCGTCTCATTAGCTCTTTTGGCATAACCTCTCTTCATTCTTCCATTTCCTTACGCCGCGATACTGCTGCTCTTGCTCTGTTGTACAGGTATTGTTTTGGCCCTTGTTCTCGTGAGCTGTCTCCTCGTGTAGCCATTCCCAGGTCTCGCACCCGTGGTGCGCGTTTGGCTGCTGCTTCCCACAGTTTTTTTGCGTGAGACCGATCACTCGAGGATTGGCCGTTATGATGCCTCCTCCTTCCCTCGAAGAATCAAGCTGTGGAATTTTTTTCCTTCTCTTGCCTCACCTTCTCCCTCTTCAGATCACTCCCTCCTTTTTTCTAATTCAGATCTACAAACACCTGCGAAGGCCTTACTAAATTGTTTGTTTTTCGTATGTCCTCTTCACCCGAGATAACCTTGATTGGGGTATAATTTGCCCTTGCATTGTCGAGCACCATAACAAAGAATAGTACGTTGTAAGGCAAGGCATTGGATGGATATTGAACAATTCGAACTAATTATAAGTCTGCATGTTGACCGACAATTAGAGAAATTCTTATACAGTCCCTGAAAAACCGAGCAATATACTTTCTAATTTGTAGAACTATGTGAAGAATATAAAAACTAAGATCAAATCAATCATGCCTCTACCACGTTTTCAGAGAACTACAGTCACCAGAGAAAACGTGAGGAATTCTGACCTCACACACTTAGGAATACCAACACTTCGATCCTTTGCGCTGCCTCCCTTAACCCCCATTAATGAGTGTCCTTCCCTTATCCCATTCATACCATTGTTAAGTGCTGTACACTACACTCTGTACACGGTATCCTGGTGGTGGTCTGGCTGGTGGCTGTGGCCATGATGGCCTGCCCAGTGGCTGTGGCCATGATGGCCTGCCCAGTGGCTGTGGGTGGCCATGATGGCCATCAGGTCAGCTGTGATGGTCTTTGCTGCACTTGGGCCATTATACATAGACCAGAAAGTATTGTTTCCTGGTAAATGCTGCAGTGACAATTATGTCCGGTCCTCCGCTGGGCCAAGTCCAGGAGCTAAAAGGCGTCTTGTTCTTGGAACAAGCGTTGAACCACATGAACTGTGTAGACGGGGCGCTTGTCATGAATGAAAATAACAGACCTGGTTGGGAAAGGGAAAACCCCCTCGCCTGCAGAAACGGACAGAAACGTTCCTCCGCCAGCTGGATGCGTCTCACTGCAGTAAAGTGAGCCTCAGTGTTGAAAACGTCACCTTAGCCATGCAATATCACAAAGTCCCAGATGTTGTAGGTAACATGACCTAAATGTGCCTCTTCACGCTGATGTTGGCCCGAATATATGTGTGTGGGGAAACATCGCATGATTCTAAACGCTGATGTTGGCCCGGTCATATGAGTGCATAAACATCGTATAATTCTAACGTTTACTACAGTGAGTTTACAGACTCTGTGTATTATTTGTTTTGATAACCTTACCTCATATTACCAATTGTCCTTACGGATGTATAACTCCCATAACTACGATGTTCCATGTCTTTGAACAGAGGCAGGTTATTAACTTCATACTGGGTGTTGTTCGTCCTCCAGCAGTGAGCCTTGCCATAGAAGGGGCGGATGAGGAACACCTCTCATCTGGGAACACTACTCGAGACCAGAAGTCTAGGATTCGGTCGGAATGGAGTTGAATGAATGCTATCCCTCCCAGATGGCGCTGTTCTCTCAGCCGCTCCCTACTTCCTCGCTGGAGCTCTGTGGTGTATTCCATTACCGTGCAATGTTCGCCTGGCAAACAGAGCGAAGACGTCTAGCTTCAGGTTGTCTGTCATGGCTACAGCGTTGGTTAGAGGGGTTGGCTTGGCTCTCCCACTGCGATGATTGCAGCAGTGTCGTCTGCTGGGGGAAGGTTCTTTGGGGTGGATGATATTGTTCTCTCTGCCACCAGAATACAACACCCAACCATGTTCACGAGGAATTTGACACTCCAGGTTGCCTGAGTTTTAAATCTAACTTTCATTTATGGCAAAAAAAAGTCATATGCCTAATTTCATTACCATTCTACATAATATACACACATAATGTCTTCTAAGAAAATATGGCTACAGCAGTGATCATATTTCCAGATACGTAGCCCATTTCGCTGTCAACAAAACTTAACCTTTAGCCATACATAGCTGTCCACGAGTGGGGACGTTGGATGTGGCTAGTAATAAACTTTGATGCACGTCTCTCATTCTCTATCCGATATTCCCCATCGTTAGAATGTCCCACTCCTTTTCACAGACACGTATGACTTACGTTAAGTCGTTAAGGTTACTACACCACGCCCATCTTGTGATCCACGTCATCAAGGTATGGAGAACCTGTTATCACGGGGAGTGATAATGTGATCTCTAAGCACCAACCTCTCGTCTCTCCGATTCATCTGGGTTTGATGGAGCTTCTGATGACTCTTATTATCAGCAGAGGGTAACAAAAACACCTCCGTGGAAAACACACACACACACACACACACACACACACACACACACACACACACA
>JAUTXX010527045.1:0-11162 GCA_032273605.1 Panulirus laevicauda | reverse complement strand
GTGAGGTGCCTGAGGATTGGCGGAATGCTTGCATAGTGCCATTGTACAAAGGCAAAGGGGATAAAAGTGAGTGCTCACTCAATATATCTATCATGTTCAGTAAGGGTCCCACTTAAATGGGGTGGACCATCCAGTAAATACATTTATCTACTGTGGATATCAATATTGCAAAGGTGCAGTGCTCAGCCCTAACTTGATGGTAAAGGACAAGAAATTCCAATTCCTTGTGGGTAAACTGCAAGAATTAACCAAAAATAAGGACTACGAAAAGACATTGCCTTAATAATTAGATACAATGCTGACCTGCTTCATGATAATCAGAGTCCTCTGAGTACTGAACAAAGGATCCTTCAAAGGCAATCGTGTAGTTGTCCTTGTTGGCTTGGCAGGTGAGGATGAGGTCATCATGCAGGGAGTCACAGTCAAGAGAGTCTACACTGAAAGTGGTGTTGGCCAATGGCGGAGGTTCCTTCAGTGGCGAGAACAGCGGCCCTGACTGGTAAAGTGACAACTCTCCACTCACACCACTATACTCCTCCTCTTCCGCCTCTCCTTCCACTTCCCTTGTCTCGACATCGTCCTCGTCTTCCTCGTCCTCCTCGTCACCTTCCTCCTGGTCACAATGGGAAGAGGAACGTGGACTAACTGAGGAGTCGAGGTCATACTTGTTCATCATGGAGCCTGATACACTGGCAAACATCTCTCCATCTTCAGCACTCTGTAAGGCAAAGAACTCTGCTTTTCTAGATTACTGATTTGTTATATAACAGTTTCAAGATATAACTCTACTTAATAACAAAAGGCACTTGCATTGCCTTATGTCCTGCCACGAGAAGAAAAACTGTAAAAATTAGCATGCTGTGATATTTGTATGCCTAACATGTTATAAATTTGAACTCCCAATCGTTCATCATTGCCAAGTTATAGCAAATGCTAAAGAATAATTTTTCCTCATCGATGTGCAAATTCATGTGAATACATTTCCCAAATATAACAGGTCTGTCACCTTCAGTGGAAGTATCTATGCAAATATTCCACAAATATAATAGGAATGTCATCTTCACAGGAGGTATCTGTGGTGTAAGCATAGTTTTTACAATGTATATTTTTGGGTTCAAGTACTAATGTGTACAAAGACAGACAGATGCAAGGAGTAATGAAATGTTCTGCCTACACTTCTATAATGGCAGGATATAGCATCTTCTGTATCTGTGCTTACAGAGGAGTGCCTTGATGGTTTTGTGGTGACAGCTGTTTACTAATCCACTGGCCTGGGTTATATCCCTGGTATGGGAAGATGGTGTACTGCTCATCCATCCTCTGGTTGGCAGATAAATGGGTATTATCTCTGGTTGAGGTAAAGAACCACAGCTGTGACAAGCCTATCCAACTGACAGCTTGTAACTCAGCTCACGTTTACTTCACAGTTTCCATGTTCTGGGACACAGACCTCAATGACCTGCCAATAAGCCTAAAAAAGGCTGGCATTACTTACAAGTGGATTACAACTTTAAAGCACAAAAAAAGCTACTGATGTGCTAACAGTGACACAGTAACCTGGACCTCTAGATACAGTAAATAGAGCAGTCCTTTATACGCTTCTCTACACACTGTCCTAAACTTTCAGATGCACAAAATCTAGAAAAGCAAGTAGAATCCTGAACCTGTATATATAATAACTTGAAAAACTGTGTTTAGTCATAAATGTCCAAGACTGGCAACTACAGAAACAAAGTATATTCATGAACCTTTAAATACTGGAACTAGAGGAACAATACAAATTCCGACTTCCCGATTAGGCTAACCTGAGACATTAAATATAATCATTACCGAACCAGCTCAAAACTCTGTATGTAGTCTGGGACTGCTACCAATCTGTATGGGCATATGGATACAGTTGGAGAAGGAAATACAGTTTTGGATCTCCATGCAGTAACCAAACAAATCAAATACTAAAATGTATTCCCACGTAACCAAAGGAACCAAGCTCCCTCGCTGATCTCTTAGATATACAGTAAAAACTCTCAATAACAATACCACAGAATTCCTATCCCCTTTAATGACAGGATCTGCTGATGGTAATATCAAACACTGTCATTAATTAGAGGGAAAATGTCCAATGTCATCATACAGACACAAAGAAAAATGCATGATTCCCTTTATCCTAATTAGAGGGTGATGTGTGGTCTTACAATTCCATGTGAGAACAAAAGCATCAAGATGGGATATTACAAATCAACAGTACTGTAAAATCTATGCCTTTTGCCATCCTAACTAATAAAAACTTGTCATATGTTTGACAGCACACTCGGGAACTTTACAACTTATATTAATATTGTTTTCTTTTTTCATAATAGTGATTTATCATTCTAAATATTTTCTATATTCTTTTTAGACAGCAAACACCAACTGGGATGCAAAAGTCATTCTTTGAAGATGAAGGAAGGAAAAACAGGTCAGTAAACAACTCTTTCTCTACACCTGCCTAGGGATAATACTTGGATGTAGAGGCATGGGTTGTGACTTTGTCAAGCAGCTAGCCATATAGTGGTGAATGTTGCACACACAATCCAGATGAGGGTTCGACAATATGAGCCACGATTCTCCTACTGCCCTTGGTAAAAGGGTTGAGTGTTTTACGAGACTAAAGGAATTAATTATTGGCTGGACATATGAATAAAAGAAATGAATGAATACATACATCATGAAGTTTTGTCATTTCCTTGATACATTACAACAACTCTAGGCAAGCTCTCTGTCAGCCTGGAAATAAGCTCAGTCTGAACAACAGTGCATTAAGTGACAAAAAGTTTTGCAGAGGCCTCAGATAGTCCCATGATCCCCAGTCTATAAGCGCTTAGAGATTTTGATAATTATATATTCTGAAGGTGCAGCAGAAATAATGTTATCATAATCACAAAGAAAATCAGATTAGAGGATTTTCTTTTTACAGATAACAGACCTTTACATATCACATTTGCAGCAGTCACTAGAACAATGTTGTTCAGTCTTTTTTTTCCACATTGTCCCTTTTGATCATTCCTCTCCTCTTTCACAAAATAACAAAAATTTGTAAGAAACCTCTAGATGCTTATAGAAAGTATAATGGAGGCAAATAAGGCACATCAAGTTTGAAGAGACAATACAAAATGGAAAGATCTGAAAGTCCAAGTGAAATAAAGGTAATAATAAGAAAGTGAATTAGATATGCAAAATGGATTTTTGGGAGGATAATGGCAAAAAAAATCAGTATTTATTATGCAGAGAACATCATGTAACAGCAATCGTGGATCATGTAAAAGAAATATGTGTCTGGTGATCAGAATATCACCAACCAATTATCAAACCCTTATGTCCCCTAAAGAACTTGTTGCAAGACAATTTTGACATCCAGAAGTTGTTGTGAGACACATGAAAAACTTTTTCTTTTATCAAAAAATACATATACAGTATTTTGAAATCATGTAATCTCAACTTTGCCTCTAACCACCGCAGTGTATGGAGTAGCTGTCAATCCATCCCAAAATTTTGCTTAACATGGAATTCTCCATCTTCAAATGTAAAGAAATTCATATTTCATGAGTATTTTCTAAGAATTCATGAGGTACATCATAGAAACCTCTTGATAATATATACATGACCAAATCTGCCACGCAAAAGTTGAAGAGTGAGTTAAGTTCTGCACTGCAAATAATGTACAGTTACGGTCTTCAAATAGCGCAACCAAAGGGGCCAAGAAAGGACTGGACTGTCTTATATTAGCAGCCTGAGAAACCACAGTCCATTTCCTGACCTCCACAAGCAGTGAATCTTCATAATAAGACGATACCCTGAGAAACAAAAACAAAGTTTCCCTCTAAATACATAGTCTGAGGAGCCAAATACAGGCATGACCTTTATGAAAAAACAGAAAACCTTATTTTCCCTTCCACCATAAACGATCATATACAACAAACCGAGGAATCAGATATGGGGCAAAACTTTCACTAACCTGGAATTCACCACACATGGTCGGCAGGGTAAGGATGTTGTGAATGTCCTCGCTGTGGAAGTCGTCCATGTCAATCTCAGCAAGGTTGGCATCCAGGTTTCTTGCCAAGGTTTCATAGGATAGGTCTTGTAACTGGCCCTGACTTGGCTCCAACACTGACACCCGAACTGATCCATCACGGCCAGAGGAAAGAGATCCTGACCCACCATCTCGGGTGTAACTTTCCCGGTACCTAGCGCACGGCAGGCTGGGTTAATGGAGGCATGGGCAGAAGCAATGGTGTTTGGATATCAAGGAAAAGGTTCAGGATTCAAATAAGATGTACAGGATGAGAAAGCAGTAATCAAGACGAGTAGAGGGTTGACGCAGCAAGATCAAGCAAGATCAAGCAGCCGAAAAGTAGTTGCAAGAGTAATACAGCAAGTAAAAGACAAGATAAGAAGCAGCAAATATTGTGTAAGTGTTAAGGTGATAACATATGAGAGAATCAGGATGATACAGTAGAACAGTTAAGTCACATCAACATAAGATTCAAGCAAAAGGGACAGCATAACAGCAGTAAAGAAGGAAGTCAACAAAAATGGTTAAGGATTGGGGTTAGTGTAGTATGCCAATCAAGGATACATCGAGCATGATATATATGGCAATGATTAGTATCCAGACAATGGTCAATATTAGCCAGGTGCAAAGCACGAACAAAAAGGGAAAGAGAAAAGAGAAAATCATTATTAAAATGTATTCAGGTCAATGAATTTTTATATGCATTCCAAACAGTTACAGAGAATAATGTCATAGTTAAAGCTTCTTATATCTAACAACTGGATAACTATTAATAAAATGATCACGATGAAATGGTAAAGCTTGCTGATTTGTCTCCAGCCACTGTCTACAGCACCTTTTAATAGAACGATAGTAAATTCGTCAATGCTGCCTGCATTAAATTCTTTCATTCACCCACATTTTGATGATTGTATAAATGTTTAAATACTACAAAGAGAGAGAGAGAGAGAGTGATAGTCAGAGTTCCTAAATCAGGATATTTTCCGAGCAAGGGCAACAACGTAGCACTAATCACACGTCTTGGTCAAGGTGTCAAGCTGTTTTCTTTGACTGCTACTCTTCTGTAGTCATCAATTCTTGATTCATCTGAGAGTGTACTAAACTTCCTTTTGAAGGTTTTAATGCTTCTAAAGTGTACTTACGTGCAGGTACCTATGATGAGATACTGTTGAAAGGCAGGGTCAGCAAAGAGCGCTTAATGTACAATATGTTAGATGTTCAGTGCTCTTTCTGCTGCTGCACTTATTCCATAGTTATCAATCTTGGGTTCATTTGGGGTCATTTGGAACTGACTCCTGTATTTCATGTTCTATCTTAAACACTTGTGTACTTATTCCAGCATGCTTCTTCCATACAACAGTTTTTCTATAATTTTTTGTCTTGACATCTCTTGTGTGTATTGTATGTGTATTCTGGTATACTGCCTGGTATTTTTACAAATTTTGTGACTTTTTCTACTTTGCTGAGAAGCATATTATTGTCCTTTACTACTTTCAATTTGTTGTCGAACATGTATCTTTCTCTTCTCTCCAAGCAGTTAAGTTCAAGTTCTTTCCACCTCTTCTGATTACCATGTATTTTATTACATATTTTTTCTCTTCTTTCTAAGCTGCAGAGTTCTTTCAGTCTTTCATGACAGTTCATGTTCCAGTCTTTCTGCTTTGCTCATGAAGTGCCTCCAAAGTCTTTAACTTTTTTCCATTTGTTGGGTTGGTAACCGAACAACATGGCACTATCAATTTTGCTTCTTATTCATATAACTTAAATCAATAGTTTTACATCCACCTTTACAGGGATAAGCCTTGTAAGTCGGACTTTCTGGAATTATGCTTTAAAGAAAATGTTTACTGGCTATGTTGATGGTGTTTTGTATTTCTTTAGATAAATTCTTAATAGTTTGTCCCTGAGGAATGTATGGGAATGCTATCAGTGGTCCCTTTGAAGTCCTGTGGCATGATGAAAAAAATCAGCTATATGTAATATGGGGGTACTACTGTCTTTTTGGAGAAATTCTCCCCTCACAGCTTGGACTGAGTCTAAGTTGTTTTGTTTTTATGTCAGTGATCATGCTGTTGGAGATCAGCCTGGTGGTAAATTTTTTATAGATACTTATCCATGGCCCTCCAACACTCTTCTCTACTACTTTGGCTAAACGCCAAAGTATTTTGTGTGTGTTTTTGGATGATAAAATAATACTCTCAAAAGGACATGGTGCCACTGACCCGAATGATGTTGCTGCATATAAAAAAAAGAGCCAGTGACCTTAATGTTGGTTTGGTAGATGTGAGGCTATGCTTCTTAAGGAATTCCTAGAAGTGAGAAAACTTTTTGCCTCGACTGTGAAGCACTTGGGTGGAATTGTGTTCATAGATGAAAAAGAGGTATACCTGACAAAAACAGTCTTATCCATGCTGCAAATCACTGAACCCAAAGAAGCTCTTTCCCCTCAGAGAAATATTGATTCCATAGTTAAATTGGCAATCCGTTTTCCTACACTCGTGAAAGATGACAGCTTGGATAAGCTGTACGATCACTGAAGGGGTTTATTGTATGCTAAAGAATCCTTGAAAAGCAAGAATAATATGGCAATAATTTCCTGGTTTGAACTATGGACAATCAAAGACAGCAACAAAGAGCCCAAATTCAGTCTTCCTTCAAACTTTATGTGCAGCCGTTTGGCTCTACCTCACTCCTCTGAATTTGGTAAGAGGGTGTTATCCCAGCTTAACATAATCAAAGTGAGCAGACAAATAGGCTCCAAGTGTTTACTGCAGCCAAATTCCTCCAAGTAAAGCAGGCCATCATGCAACAAGAGGTACCTTGTCATCAGTGGGAGCCCTCAACACCACTTGTGAAATAAGTTAAGGAAGGGCAGTGCCAGAAGCATTATATGGACCTGAAAAACCAACAGGAAAAGGAGGGACGTGGCAACTCTGCACCCTGAAAAGGGTCCTGGTGTAAAACCAAGATATTTTGAAAAATGGAATTTGGAGGTAATCACAAATGGATGAATGAATAATATGACCATTCCTACCCTCATTTACTCCGTACCATTTCTGTACTAATGCCTGTGGTGTTCTGATTTCAACTTTGTTCACGTTTCCTTCTCTTTTGTCTCATGTGCTATATTTATCTAATTTTCCATTACATATTCACCTCTGCTTTCTCAGTAGGTCACCATGGGCCACTGAGAGCTGTCAGTGATGCTCTGGGTGGATGGCTGACACAAACAATGCAGGTCAGCGAGATTGAGGAGATGAAGTACTTGGCATCTTGGGGTGCCAAGCCCCAGACTGCAGTACCTTATGTCTTTTTATGCCAGTCCGATTCTAGTCACCGCGCCATGTAGGAATGGTGGAATAAAGAGGACGTTATTGAAGACATAACACTAAGATTATCTGCAAACTATATACACCAATGAGATTAAGTCCATGATAAGGACATGCATCTCTTGCCCAAGAGGTTATCCCTTCTACCGACACAGTACATCATGCTCGTTTGAAAGACGATTGTAATGCATGACATTATCAACACTGCATACTGGGGTACATGAGACATAGTGATGTACAGATACATAACATGAACTTCCTCCAATCCCTAGATATGGATGGAAAGGTGTAATTCAAACTGATTACACATTATACAACAAAAAACTATCTCTTAAGAGGAATTTTATTTACGAAACTTTAATAGTTTCTAATATACGTTAAAACAGCCATATACAGGCTTGGACATACAATACACTATAAGACCATAATCTATGAAGGGAAACTAAGCAGATCTCACCATAAAGTCTAAAACGCATAAATGAATAAATACTCTATCATTCATCACTGAATATTTCTATAAAAACTGATAAGGTCTAAAAAAAAGAACTCTTGTAGTTTAGCCTTAAGACATACCTACACGAGAAGGCCTGATGCAGGTCTAAAAAAAGAACTCATAGTTTAGCTTTAAGACATATCTACACAAGAAGGCCTGATGATGCACACTTCAGCTCCGCTCCCAGTTCGCTCTCGCTCCGGTTAAATATTATTACATGGATTCAATAGGGTCATGCACACTGTCGCTCATGGTTCCCTCTCGCTCCCATCACGCACAAGCAATGGTCATCCAAAAGACATTTTGACCGGAGCGGGAGCGGACTGTGAGCGGAGCGAGAGGTAACAGTGTGCACTTACCCTTTGACTGTGAGAGAGGAGCTATAGTGGAGATGCGATGATGCGGTTCATGACATGGCCGCCATAAGAGAGAGAGAGAGAGAGAGAGAGAGAGAGAGAGAGAGAGAGAGAGAGAGAGAGAGAGAGAAACTCACTCGTAGTCCAGCAGCCACTGGTAGTCGGCAGTTTCGTGCTCAAATTCGATGTCTGTGGCTTGGCTGATCAGACTAGCCGAGAGGGTGTCGCGGCCAATGACGTCACCGTTGAGTCTGGTGACGTCATCGTTGGGAGCATGGTTATTGGAGTGGTGGTAGCCTGGTGTCGTTCCTGATTGGCCCTCGTTCATCACGTGATCTGGCGAGGACCCGCCCACTCCAACTCGCCCGACTACTTTAAGGGCATGTATTCCTGGAAATCAATGACGTCATCAGTACAATTCCAGTGCTAAGGAGAAGTAGCCAAAATGACATATGAAAGAGGTGTTAAATTAGGTAAATAACAATCAATAATGATGATACAGACACATAATATTATCCAAAATTGGAAGAAATGGCTTGGCGTGGGTGTAGTCAACAAAGGCGTACATAAGAAATTTTGAAAACAACTTGATGGTATATAGAAAATTTTATGTTGCATCTCGCAAATGGAAGATACTGGGAGGTACCATCAGACTTATGGGACCCACTCTAATTATATTTCTTTGAGGGTGAAATACATACTTATAGACAGTCCACAAAATGCCTTGTTTGCCCCCCCCCCCATATATTTTCTGGTCGCTGAGACTAGAGTTTCTAACGGTGTGAGCACCAGCGACCCGCCTCACTGTGCCTCAGGCTATCTTGAGGAGAGGATGTTCTTTCTTTACCCTTCTAGGCCAGCACTTCATTTTTGACAATTCCGCTGTATTTATTTCTCCCACCTGGCTGGCTCTTACCTTTGTAAGAAGAAGAAGACAGCCCGCATTATTGCCTGGAAGCAGGGAACTGTGGATCTGCCTGACATTTCCTGGCACACTGGGTGCTCAGAATACACGATCAACATGCTGCTTCCAGCAACAACCTCATCAGTGCCTAGCCTCAATTCAGCAGATTAAAACCCTATGGACCCAAAATATGGACCTGGAATACTTCAGGAACCTTGCTGATTCCAAGCCCAGATGTCTGTATATGGTAATCGAGGCCAAAGGAGAGATGACAAAAAATAGAATGTAAAACATTGCATTTGAAAATGTATGGGGAAGGCGGACAAGGTGTTTTGATGGTCACTATACATATCGTAACTTAGCGGCCCTGTGTTCGATACCAGGATCAGGCAGTTTGACCACCTGTTCATCCTTCCTTTTCGGCAAGTCAATAAATATATAAAAAAAAATATAAAGAAAAGATATGGGATTTAACGAATACGTGAAAATTCCCCCCTTGTCAAGAACTAAAGAAGAATAATAAATCACACAAGACAAGATGGTGCCCCTAAAGTAGAAATTCATACCCCAAACTGTACCTATACATAGTGTACAAACGGGCAATTCTAAGAGGTAATTAAGACACATTTAGAAAAACTGGGTGGTTCTAGAGGGGGAGAAAAGGAACTTTGAGAGAAACCTCAGCTGTGTATACTCAGAGTACTCAGAGCAACAACTGATTAACAACATGATTAAAGAGCGTTCTACACGAGAGAGAGAGAGAGAGAGAGAGAGAGAGAGAGAGAGAGAGAGAGAGAGAGAGAGAGAGAGAGAGAGACCACTTTGAGCAATATAGGCAATGGAGATCATAGAATATCACTGAACTCTGCATCAATGGTGGGTCGTGTTACTAGTGCTACCCAACCCCATTTAAAAATGTCCATATTTCAGAAGGTAATAATAATAAAAAAAAAAGAGGTGATATACGACATATGGCGTCTGGCAGATTAATAAAGCTATTCATTTCGTAACCGTGTCATGCAATGGCTGGCTTGTGGATGATACAAAATGATAAAAAGAGACCAAAAAGATAAGAGGTGGTCAATGGACCCCTGTCAAAGGCAAAAAATAAAACCAAAAAAAAAGGCCATCTGTATTGATCACTGCCAATGATGATAACTACCATTTAAGGGAGAAATGGTCAAGATAATATCTTAAGATAAGCTAATATCTTAAGATAGGAAAGGTAGGAATTCTCCAGCATACCTGAAAATATCTATTCTGTCGTTTTAACAGCCATGTAATGAGAATGGTCAAGATAACATCTTAAGATAAGCTAATATCTTAAGATAGGAAAGGTAGGAATTCTCAAGCATACCTGAAAATATCTATTTTGTCGTTTTAACTGCCATGTAATGAGATGAAACACGCACGCTTTCTCTCATCTCGTAAAAAAAGGCAAAGACATTTGCCAAGGGATTTGTAAAAGGGGAAAAAATACTTGAAACTGAAGGAAATTAAAGTCTTCGTACCATCGTAAGGCTACTCGTGCCATGTGGAAATATGGCATGTTGGGGATCGCGACAAAATCAACGCCCGTAACCCACCCCAGCCACCCTTTACGTTCACAACCCACCCCTTACGTTCACAACACCACCCCTAAAGTTCACAACACCACTCCTTACGTTCACGGCCCACCCCTTACGTTCACAGCCCACCCCTTACGTTCACAACACCAACCCTTACGTTCACAACACTACCCTTTACATTCACAACCCCCCCCCCCCCTTACGTTCAGACCACCCCTTACGTTCACAACCGCCCGATGAACGAAAGGTTGCGACAGCGACCCGTTCGCTTCTACCGTAGGTGTGGTGGGTGGTTTAGGGGTGTGAGGGGGTGGGATCCAGGCGCTCCGCCCCCCCTCTCTCTCTCCACGCCCCTCTGGCTCCAAACCCATTGCTAACGCCACGGAAGACCGTAGGCTCCTCCTCCATCACAGCGTCACACACACACACACACACACACACACACCCGCTTCCTCGCCTCC
>JAUTXX010527034.1:0-11162 GCA_032273605.1 Panulirus laevicauda | reverse complement strand
GTCTGCTGCAGTGGCAAATGCAAATAGCACTAATGAAAAATTTTGTTGTGTCAAATCACAGGACAGTGGTTACTGAAGGAAAAAAAATTCAAATTTTCACACCCATTTCAGTATATCTGAAGTGAACATGCGTAATATAATCTTTTTACACAGACAAACTGTATTCTCTACTTTTGGTGGAAGATTTCTCCTGTTTGTCTCATAATCATACATCACTTGCATTATATTGATATGTACATACTTTTTTATTTTAGTTCTGTTGGGTACAAAAGAAAGAAAACAACCCAACGACAGATGCCAGTCAGTTGAAGCTACATCTGTCCGTGCATTTAAAAATCAGGATGGGCCACCTCCTGATCCATCAAAATCAGATCATGCTTACCATCTAAAATTTTTTCCAAGAAAGCTGTAGGATAATTTTCTCGTTATTGAAGGATAAGAGGGGCCCTCACTGCTCAGGTAGTTTCCTCAGTCTGGGTACTGTGATCTTATGTTGGCACCAGTTTGACAACTATTAAAACTCAGTCTAGTCTTTTTTTTCTTGAGATCAAAGAATTGTAAAGATATGAACTGTAATAAAGCTTAGTTTTTAGTCTCATCCATTCCTCGATTATTTACTCTTAAAATCAATATGAAATGTTGATCAAGGTGAGTTCTGTTGTTAGTAACAATAGAGCTGATATATTCTTAAGCTTGTAAACCTCATTGCAAAGTAGGGCTGGAAGTCAGAGGATATAAAGGATTAAGTAAATGAAGTCGAATAAAACAAAGTTAAATTTAGGTTTCCACAGTTGATGTCTCTTATTAGTTATATACCTTGGTTGAGCTCAGATATTGCTATGGGCCTGTTAATTCAAAAACATTAAGAGTTTTATTGAGTTTATTCAACTTATCATATTTTAAAGATTTGTGATAGACATTTTATTCAACAGGAGGGTCCAACAAATATGGCAATGAACAGTAATGGAACTCGTAGAAAAAGGGGTAGGCCAAGGAAAAAACCAAAGATTGAAGAGGAAGAGCAGATGTCATATGAGGTTAGTGGTGTAAGCTATTTTCAGAATATCACATGAAATTTATTAAAGTTTATAAATGTGAGCAAGGGTGATTCACTATCACATCACTATTCTTTTTTGGATATGTACATTGTTAATGTAAATTTTCCTGAAAATTTATTCTTATATTTTATTTCATTGATAGAAAAAATAGTTTGGGCTTATGGAATGGATGAGTGAAAAGAGACTTACTTAGAGCATATATGTCAGAATTGGAGGGAGCAAGAGGGAGGGGGAAAATGAGGAGATTGAAGGAGGGACTGAAAGAGGCTTTGAGGAATTAGGGGTTTGAACTTGCAGGAGGATGAGAGGCTTGCATGGTATACAGTGAAGTGGAAGTGTAATATGCATTGGGCAATATACTTTCAGTGGGCTGCACAAGGGCCTATGAAGTGAAGGGAGGAAACCTTGCAAAAGGTTGTGAGACATGGCTGTGGATACGTTGTTTTGGTTTTGGTGGATTATACATAACGGCCAGTGAGTAGATATAAGCAAATGAGGCTATACTTTGTCTGTTCCTGGCTCTTCCTCGCTGTGTAGGGAATGGTGAACTAGTATAAAAAAAAGATGACAAGGGAACCTTAGAATTGACGGTCATCAAATTTTGATGTATCCTTGAACCTGATTAGATATCCTACCAACTTGAATGGGTAGGCAGTAAGTGTAGTTTGTTTGTTTTTTAATTTGACTATCAGTCTGATATTAGTCTGAGTAGTATATGGAAATATTTGAAGCTTACATCACCAAATCAAGTATGCAAACTGAATTTGGACATTTATAGATATGTATATTTACCAAGTCTTCCTCCACAAGGTTATGCAGTGAGTGAAAAGTCACCATTGGTGAGGCTGTATCATTATGAATGCAGGCTTGTTAAAGAACTTCTTGCACCAAAGGAATCTATCATTTCCTCGCTACTGGAAGTAGTACAATTTTGGAGCTACAGGAGCTCGTGGAGAAGGGGTCCTGGAGTAAGTCCAGAGTCCTATCAAGGAAGGGGTTCAGGGGCAAATATGAGTGAGGTAATAAGTGACTATTTATGCATACTTACCTTCCAACCCCAGTAGTCCCTTCTGCCTTCTGTGGAGCTCTTGTAGTGTTTGTTTTTGTGTGTGTTTGTGTGTCTGTGTTCGGAGTGCATAATTCAGTTGAGCAGTAAGTGTTCCATGTCTTCATTGTAGCAATTGCATTGTGGGTATGAGGTGTCTTGTGACATGTTGAAATGATATTTGTAATAGAGCGATTAAAGGTGTCCAGGACACATACAAAGAAAAAGTAACTCGTTTATGTCTGAGGAGTGAAGTCTTTAATGGTTTGTGTCTTGCGGGGTGGCATTTTATGATTGGGTTGGGAGGATGGTTATTTAGTGCTTGTTTGGTCATTTTGATATGTAAGTTTTCCTTTTTGTGTTTGTTGGGATGGGTGGATCTTTACGTATGTATATGTTTGAGGTATGATGCAGGGGTTGACTTTTAATTTCTATTTGGGAACTGGTGATTAGATTTGGAATGGTTTAGGTGAGAAGGGTCCAGTGCTGTTGTAAAATTGATTGCCAAGCATGATGAGGTGGGAATATATTGTTTTGTTTTGAGATAAGGGATCTTTGAGTATAGGTTGTTGAAGTTTGAGGCAGGGGTGAGCTCTTTATTTTTGCTTGTGGATTGATGGTTGGTTGTGGAGTGATTTGGATGGGAGGGGTTATTCATTGCTTTTGCAGAGTATTAGGTGATAGGCATGTCGAGATGGGATTGTATTGGAATTTTTTTTTTCTTTTTGATAGATGGGGATTTTTAACTTCAACCAAGCAAGTGGTCTCTCAGATGCTCTTAATGCTTTGCTTGTGGTATATTAATGGATTTTCATCCTTCAAGAGTTATTGTTTTGGCTTTGGCTTATGAATTCATACTTCATAATGATTATTTTTCCAGAATACTTTGTTGCTTTGATATGTTTGATGATATAATCTTGAATTGAAATGTCAGAAATGAACTTCTGGGCATTTTCACAATGTAGAACAAAACATGTGTTGCACATAGTGAAACTTTGGATTGGCCTTGAATAGGATTTCGCCTTCAAAGGCTCGATTGGCCTTGAATAGGATTTCTCTCTCAAAGGCTCTGTCTTCTGCTCTTGATACTACCTTGCTCGTGCAGGAATTGGTGAACATGCATGAAAAAAATGATCTAGAAGCTAGGAGTTTATGTTGATTCGATAAAGTTATCAGAAAGGAAATTTTTGTCTCTAACCTAAGCAATCTAACTTCAAACTTTGTAATTAAGCTAACATAATATTGTGATTAGATTTAGTGAATGACAGTTTCAGTGTTAAATAACATGGTATCTCTTGACAGGAGCTGCAAGCAAAGGTACAAGTCTTAGAAGAGCACAACAAGAAATTAACTCAGTTACTTTCAAGGAGTCCAATGCAACCTGCTGTTTTACAGGATGAAAAGTTAGAAAAGAGAAAGAATATAAAAAACATTGCATGGTGAGTTTTTCTTAAACTTTCACATAATTTTGTGATGCTTCATGTTGAGTAGTTAGAGCAGTAAGATAAGGGAAGAAATAAGTTACCATTATATTTAAGGAAAAGTAGGGAGAGTTTGTGAGTATATGTGAGGCATTACAAGACAGTGCACTAAGCACCACTTACGAAGTAGGGAGGAAATTGCTGCAAAAGCTTGTCACCTTTTAACCAATAACAGCAGTATATATTTTTTTCATGATTTAAGTGAACAGTTGAAAATTGATATGCTAGATTTGGAAAGTAGATATTAATAGTGAAATGTATAGTAATTCAGTCATAATCATGGATGTGTGTTTGAAATTAACAGGCTAAAAGTTACTTGAATGATATAATATTTTTTTCAGGAACATAAATTTATTATGAAATATACTTTATGGCATTATTAAATTTAAAAGTTTTGGCTTTTTCAAAAGAAAATAAACAGTTATGAAATGCATGTGTCTGGGATCTCATGTAAACTCATTGCAGGGAGCCTTGTACTTACCCATGTGTAATTATGTATTTGTTTTGTACAAGGAAGGAGTTTAACATGTGTGTGTGTGTGTGTGTGTGTTTTGGGGGGAGTAATTTATGGTAATTTATGTGGTTAAGAAGTGTCAACAGAGACCTTATCAGAGAGAGCCATGAGTTATGACTGTCCAACGATGCAGCTGAGCTCAGTGGTGGAGTTGGCCTGTTGTGTTCCAAAGGTGAATACAGGCAACTTGTTGCTTCCCTATGAAAATTTTTTACCAAGGACTTTCATTCCTGTTTATAGCCCCACAACTCACCAATTCCTTTGAACATGGGACAGAGAAGGGCTTGGGGGATTATAGTGATGTAAATAATTGTCTATGATACTGATGGTACAGAAACTGATCTGTGGATTTAACATGGCTAAATTTTCTTTCATATTGTTTATATTTCTTTCTGTGAGGCTGAGAATACACTTCTACAACTTGGAAAAAAATGTTGTACAGGAGTAGACAGAAAACCTGTTTCGAGGTTAGAGGGTTTGAGTTTCAAAAGAACCAGAAAAACAACCCAGCTCAAAGAGAAACCAATCGCATGGTAGGAAGAGAAACTCAAGCAATCAAGGTTAGGGGGGATGAATAGAAAATGTAGGAACAGTAATCACAAGTGCAAATGATATGTTTGAAAAAATATGGGATAAGAAAACAGGATAGAGACTACAGTGCTGTATGGCATTGTTACAGTAGTTAATGAGTGAATGAACAGGTGCTGAGGAAATAAGTTTCTTTGTCAGAAATCACATGAGAAGGTTATTGAAAAGACTCTTTGAATGAAGTGATGAGTCACAAGCATGGGCCAACAAGGAGTTAAGTCCACATAGGTTACAATCTTGGTCATGGTAGCCAGTCCACAGTTAACCTGCCATTCATCCTCCCCTAAGGGCTGGTCAGTAAAATAGGTACCTAGCTTCGGCTAAGTTATATCTCTATATGTATGTATAACATTAATGAGTTGGCCTTTATAAGGGCATTCAGTTGCCATTGCCATCTCAGCTAACATAAAAAAGAAAGTGCTGAGGATACCAGAGATGAATTGGAAAGACAGAGTGAAGCACAGAAACATGTTACATGTTTTGCTTTAGATTATTTCATGTGCCCCTCTCTTCCAGCTGTGAATGTAGGAAATGGTTCAAGTGTTACAAAAAAAAAGTGTTTATTTATTTTTCTGAGCTGGTAATTCTTTTTCTCGTGTGTAGTGAATTAGTCATTAAATTTGTGCCTCCATGATTGTACATCTTCCATCCTGTAGTTACCCAAAAAGACAGGTGCTGCTGAAGATTGTTTACCTTAGATGGGATTACCAAAGCTGTGCTTCTCATGAAGAAATACAAAAGACTGTTGAAGATAAACTGTTGCAGGCTCTCCTGAGGATTGGCTTGATAGAGGCTCCCGAAACCTCAAAATTTCACAGGTAGGAAGCTGCTGACTGTACCTAAATCATGATAACATCGTAATGCCTCACTTATGCAGTACCTTCTATTCTCTTTAATAAATAAAAAAAACAAAAGAGTTTATCTGAATTTTAATTATGACCATATTTGCTTAAGCAGTAACATACCCATACATTTTTCTAACAGATCTGTTAAACAAAAATAGTAGAAGGACGATTTATGAGAGTATGATGCATGCATTGTCCTTAGAGTAATTTCATCCTTGGATACTTTTCTATAATACTTTACCATATTCTTGATATGCTTTTCAGTGTAAACTTCAGATTTTCCTTACATCTGCTACCAATTCAGATTAGATTTACGATACCCTTGGTAATTTTTTTATCACTAGTCTCAGATCTCAAGAGTATGTGTCTTCTTATCATCATAGCTACCCAGCTGAACTTTATAAATGAATTCACATGAAAATGTATTAACCCTTTTGGTACTGTGGATGTCATTTTGCTGTTACATAGCTGGGTGCTATGACTCAATCTACTTACATAATTTCCTGCCAAAATTTAAATTTTGTATGCATTTTAGGCTCTCATTGCTGGTCATGGATGATTTTTCAAGCAAAGGATTAGTCACTAGAGCTGTTTGGAGGCCTTAGTAACCCATTATGACCATGGTGGGTAATTGTGCAGCTTTTCTAGGGACTCGCTGAATCTGTGGTGCCTGTCACTGTTTTATCACCACACTCGAGCCACACCTACACCACCCTTACTTACAGTTGGCTGATTTGTTAGGTAATAGATTTTTAAAAAGCTTTGAAAACTTCACTTTGAAATCATAAGAAAGAACACAGTGTTTTCGATAATTTTTCTGCAATTATAACATAAATGACAAAATGGTTACGTAATGAAAGTTTATATAGCATGCAGAAGTTGGTTTGACCACCCTGGTAGATTTTTTTCTTTTTTTAATCTTTTAAGAAGTTTGTTTTATTTTTTTGCACCTTAAAAAATATGTGCACTCGGGAAACCAAAAAAACACACATCAAAAGTGGTAAGAAGATCCAGAGATAAGTGCTAAGCACATCAGCAACTAATAAGCAAGCCAATGTTCCCATTTTGCTACATCATAATATAAAGAGTAGATTGAGATAATGTGTTTTTAGAAGTTATGACATTTTGAGACATGTTGTGGGCTTTCATGAAAGTATTTGAATCTGTTGGACAGAATTACAGGTTATTTTGTGTGTGTATGTGTATGCACCTTAGCTTTTTAGATTTTGTGTTCCAAAAACTAGGCTAAGGCTAGTAACTCTCAAACCCTCACAAAGATGCACTTATGGAACCTCATTGGGTTGAGGATGTAATTGATCTTTTTAGTATCACAACTAACAAACTATTATACCCTTTTTTTTCTCTAAAGCAAGAGATCCAATTCTGCATCAAGCTTGGTCCCTGAGGAAGGTTCTAGGTGTATAGTCTCATATCATCTCATTTAATTTTCTTTTGAAGCCATTTTCCACTTGAAGCTCACCCTGGTAGCTTTCTTTTCTTTCTTCCTCATCTACCTGTGGATTGCTGGCATTCTGTCCACAAACAGAATCTCCCCTTGTCTCAGGTAACCCTTGACAACATTTAACTCACACAAATCATTGTTTGTAACCCTAGATTTTCCTCTGGTGCACTATGCACTTGCCTCACCTTTTGGCAAAATGGAGGGAGCAATTG
Organism: Panulirus laevicauda; assembly: GCA_032273605.1. Lineage (NCBI taxonomy): Eukaryota > Metazoa > Arthropoda > Malacostraca > Decapoda > Palinuridae > Panulirus > Panulirus laevicauda. The sequence continues at coordinate 3,957 of JAUTXX010527034.1, read as the reverse complement.
ATGTAAGTAGTAGGTAGGAACATTAGACAGGAGGATTAGGTAGAAATATTCGGTAGAAGTAGTAGGTTGGAACATTAGGTAGACACATTAGGTAGAAGTAGTTGGTTGGAACATTAGTTAAGAGCCTCTGAAAACACTGTGCTAGAGTTGCCCTCTACCAATGGTCTGTTAAGGGTGAGACACTAAAGGCTAGGAAGCAGTAGTGAAGTTCATCAGTTATGGAGACTTTTTTGCCATGGCCACCTCCTTGAGGAAGTTCCTAAAGGGAAAAGATGTCAGAGATATAGATGGATAGATAGACTCTACATGGCTCTGTCTTTCGTCTTTGTGGCCCCAAGATGTGGCGTTAATGATTCCTGCCTTTTATCATCACAAAAACTTCCTTGGTCTTATTAAAAGCCAGATATTCTTCATTCAGTTGACACCTTGGAGGCATTTTTGGACTCAGCCGTTGACATTTCTGGAGATAACAATTTTATCTATTCAGCTTCCTCTTTGGATGCAGATATTGCCACACAAATCAGACACATCATCCAGAAGCTCCAGCCATCTCAAACACTCATGCACATGACAGCAAAGTGAACTTCACTTATGTAAACCTGAGTTGTTTCTCTCTGGAGGTGATTATTCTTAAAGGGAGTGTGGGGCAGTACTGGCATTTCTTTCCACTTTTACCTGAGTTTGGATCTTGAGGACACACTAGTGCTTGGGGGTATGACAGGCTCTACTTCCTAACCCACTGCTTTCCACTTTATTTCTATATTTCAAGAGTTTCCCACCCACTTCTTTTTTTTTTTTTTTTCCTTGTATCCTGAGTGAATTCTCTTAGGAACAAAACTGGTTTTGATGTCAAGTAAATTAGGATTTTAGGTTTTGATGCAAGCTTTGTTCTTTAAAAAGATAAAAAGAATGATGGCAAAAAGAGCATAACATTAGATAACCTTGTCTTTCTTTCAGGACAGATGGTAAGATTACCCATGGGTTATTGATAGGGTTTGCCTATTAGTTTCAAGGGAGTAGGGTTGTCTTTTATCCTTTGCTCATAACCCTCCTCTGTAGGAAGATTTTGTTTTTCACAAATTCAGAACGGGCTCTTTATATTACCTTTATGAATTTCTGTGTCTATTAGTTTGTAGCTAATTTCTGTGGTTTTTCTAATGAGGATTCTTGTTTGTTACAGATTCGGGAAAACGAATGAAGGGTTTAACCCATTTGATCAGATCGTTTCAATTGTGCTACGTAGTCGCCTAAACTCAGGACTTGGTGTCATTCCTTTTGAAAGAAATGGAGTGACAATTAAAGAAGAACAAATTGATGAAGATGTAGATAATGAAGATTTTGCGGAATATGAGATTAAGTATACAGAACTTGTGAATGAAGGTAAATAGTGCTGCAATAGATTGAAAAGTAGATTTGAGGTTTCTTAAGAAGCAGTCTCACATCCCTGAATGTAGATACAATTTATCTATGTTGTAGACGTCTTGTTTGTAGAATTTTAAGACTATATTTACTCTGTACTATTTTGGAAACCCAGATTTGCTTCACTACGGTAAACTGAAGTCAACTTGTGTGAGTTATTCATTTAGATACAATAGATGTAAAGACAGTGACTTTCCTTAACTAATACCAAATGTATTTGAGTGATTGTGTTTGTGTGCATGTGTGGAGTTCGAAAGGGAGAGAGTGGTGAGTGTGATGGTTGTTGTTGTATCCTGATGAGATACGCTAAGTGGCAACTGACTCGGCTTTCCAGTGAGTTGCCGACCGTATGCCGACTCAGCAAGAATCGTATCATAATTAGAGGAAATGATTTTTCTTGGCATGCACTGACTGTTGTTAAGATTTAAGTAAACAATGAAATTCTTATTCCTGAACTCAATTATCTGAAAGTAGTGTGGACAAGAAAATTAAAAGTTAATAATTCAAGGTCAATTTATTCCGTATTTTTATTCTCTATTCCTGCTGAACGATAGTCCTGCATCTAAGAATGATTCGTTATCTTATTCTAATACGTAATTTTTGCTTCCCAATTTTATATATAGTGTTGAAAGTACGATTATTAATCTTATCCTGACCGCAAACTACTCTCTTTATTGTTTTGTTGGTTTTAATGGTCAACGGCCCATAAAGTAAAGTCAATAGGCCTGCAACCCTTTTTGAATTTTGACTACATAAAGTCCCTACATAATAATATCATTAATGCCTATAAGTGCTACCTAGTCCTAACTTTCATTATAACTTTAGGGAATATATAATGATCTCTAAGTAATCTGCTGACAGACAGACAAATGAATATATAGATAAATAAATGCATAAACGCCGGCAAAAACAATATCTCCTAGTGGAGGTAACTACATCATAGTATAGATCTTTATGTAAGAAGTATCAAAAAGGAATTGACAGGTATGAGTACGTCTTACCTGATAAATTTTACTCAGCTAACTTTGCTCACAAATGACACGAACGTACCTCTCACGACTAATGCTTGTGGATAACTGAAGTAGAGGGATGCAGTGCAGGCTACACTCCCATGAGTCTCTTGACTAGAGTAGAACACGTTCAAAACGAGTTCGATATGATTTTTACGAGTTATTTTGAAGTGCTACCTACATACATGTAACTTTGTAGCATGAAAGAGAGAGAGAGGAGAGCTTGTCTAGTTGGCTGCTCTCTTTATCAGCTGAGTTGTAACCAGGGTGTTCAATATTGCTTATGTTCTACAGTATTGATGGTGTACACTGTACAGCAGTGTACATCATGGTCATACTCTCAGACCCCTATGTATGTACCCAATGAGAAGTACAAATGCACCTTGTACTCCAGGTTGGGAACCCTTGTACTAGAGCTACACATTAGAAAATTAGGCAAATGTACCTCCTCTCTCCAGCTACGGCGTGACGAGTGGCAATGGTGTGGTATTCTGAGGGCCAGGAAGCGGGACACTCCAATCTGTCTCCTCTCATGACAGTATGAAGAGTTCATCGATAGAGGCGTCAGGACCCTGGCCCTCAGCATACATTCCCCCACAGAGAAATCTGGACACACTGGTAAGTAATGGTCCAACACCATGATAGCCATCTAAGACAAACAAAGAAGACCTGGCGGCTAGTGACAAAATCAAAATTGTCGGAGAATGAGGTCCACCAAGGACTTCACTGGAATATGGCACAGCATCGGTCATGTGTCTGCTACACAGATGGGTTCCATGACGGATGAATGTGTGGGTGTCAGTATGTTTCTTCTGTTATCGTCTACCATAACCGTACATCTGGTTGTCGCTCAGAATCATCAGTCACTGATAAAGCTTGGATGATATAATCACTTCAGCTCATAATTTATTTATCGACACCATATCAGCTCTTCAAGCTAAGAATTCTGGTTACAAAAGTCTAATGCAATTCATGGTGATATCATTAACAGATCAAACTAGTGCCATAGAATATCATTTTGATTTGGGAGTCGTTTTACTGTAGCAGTTACGTTAACGAACAGGTAGACTGGTTCCGAGCCCTCGGGAAGTCCTGCCTTTCCTTGAAATAACAGACTTTTATTTCTTTTGTGGGAACGTCAGTGGACCAGCCTAGCGGTCTACAGCAGAATGAAACAAGAACCTTGACTGACCAACTTCTTACAAGAGGAAGAGAAGTCGTGCTCGCCGGTCTTCATGTCAGCTGTACCTACGTCACCCACCTGTAGCCTTGCAACATGATGCTTCTCAGGCCCAAAAATCCTGACCATAGAACGTGTTTTTCAGCGGAAGGAATTCTATGAAAAAACAATAATAATTTCCAGGTTATTCTAATAAATGGAAAATATATTTTAACGTCACAAACCTACAAATGACTCGAGACAACATCATTACTAATGATAAATTCATCATCTCTCTGAAGGAAACTGAAATAATCAAGATGAATTATGGTGGTGTATTCTCTGCGGCGAGGCTGGGGTTTGGATGCT
>JAUTXX010527015.1:0-11164 GCA_032273605.1 Panulirus laevicauda | reverse complement strand
AGGGTAGTGTACCGGATTGTCTTCATCATGTTGATATAACCAACAGGAGCGGAGTAGCAGTGGGAGGGGGTAATGGTAAGTGTCTAAAGGTGTAATATACTTGGTCCTGCTGTGCCATGGACGAAGAGGAGCACCTCTTTAATGTCTCGAAGGGAGTGAATTTAAGCGTAGTGGACATTCATTTGAAAGATTTATCTCTTTATGTGATGGGTTAGATGAATGGAAGCAATTATGCATGTGTAGTTTGCCATATTTTCATTGTAATCAAAGAACATACGATCTCATCGCACGTAATGATTAGAAATATACGTATTATTATTATTATTATTATCATTATTATTATTATTATTATTATTATTGTTGTTGTTGTTGTTATCAATATTATTACTATTCGTTTTGGTTGTGTTGTCATATTTCAAAAAATATTCTTTGGTGTTAAAAAAAAGTTATACCGTTACGTTTAGCATTTGCCAAAATCCTCGGCTAGGAAGTTGTATAAAACGCTGCTGTGGTGAGGTGTGTGGTAGGTTCCTCACCGCTGCTGTGGTGAGGTGTGTGGTAGGTTCCTCACCGCTGCGGAGGAACATGCTTAATGTCTTTGCCTTGAGAAAACAAGGATACACGCCGTCTGTTACCTGCAGGGCGACAGGGCACAACCGAGAGACCTCAGTGGGCAGTTAATGAGGTTGCTGTTGAATGGTTGATAATGAGGCTGCTTCCATGGTATGCCCTCACATCCGCCCTCCTGAGCCCACTGGATAATGAATGCTTGTAAACCCTGGTAGTTTATCCCACTTGGCTTGCATAATCCACCCCGCTTCGAGGCGTAAAAGCTCCAGAAGATCATCAGATAAGATCTTCATCAGTAGATTTCACAGGGAAGGAAGCATTCATCACAGATGATCATTTCAGTTTCAGGATAACTCGCATATTTGCATATATTCTGATTTTTTTTTTCCTCGAGTCATTAACGTCACACTTATTTGCAGTATGACGCATAGTCTGATGGGGTAGATCTGGAGTTTGCGGTATGGATCGACTTGTGGTTGTGGGTTGGTCGACCAGGGGTTGTAGAGTTGTTCGACTTAGGTGTGTAGAGTTGGTCAATCTTGGATTGCGGAGTTGGTCGACCAGGAGTTGCAGAGTTGTTCGACCTGGCTTTACGGAGTTGATCGACCTGGCTTTACGGAGTTGGTCGACCTGGCTTTACGGAGTTGGTCGACCTGGCTTTACGGAGTTGGTCGACCTGGGTTTGTGGAGTTGGTCGACCTAGGTTTGCGGAGTTGGTCAACCTAGGTTTGCAGAGTTGGTCAACCTATGTTTGCGGAGTTGGTTGATCTAGGTTTTCGGAGTTGATCGACCTGAGGTTGTGGAATTGGTCGACCTGAGGTTGCTGCGTTGGTCGTCCTCGGTTTGCTGAGTTGGTCTTGAATTAATCAGATAATTTATTGAAACTTTATTACACAGTATGTTTCATGTAGGAAGTCTGCCTTATCAGGTTTGAACAGTTTACTAAGTTTCGAATCCCAGCACGTCCAAAGGATTGTACATCTTACTGCCATGCTTGTTTTGGGATTTGAAAACTTTGTGAATTGTTTATGCTTGATGAGGCAGATTTCCTCCATGAAACGTGTATTGTGAAGTTTCCATAAATTTTCAGAACTATTGAAGTGCAATTATTCCTTCATGAAATTATAATGGACTAATATGATCATCATAGTATCAATGATATCTATATATAGGTTGATCTGTAATTGTGTATCTTTTACCTTCCTTGATTGATAACTTAAGTTACGGTAGCATGCTCAGTATCTGTTCAGATAACTTCGTATATGTCTTTCTCTTTTCATATATGTAGAATTATCTCTGTCTCTCTTTATGTCTTACTGTTGATCCCAACCAATCAGTCAGTTTCCCTGTTCAGATTACGTAAAGATTAGCTGTTTATCTTTATTTTCTGATTGCTTTATTTGTCTTAATGTTTGTCTGACTGTTTATCCATCCCCTCTATTATCCCTCTGTCAATTTGTCTGTTCATCATTTTGTGAATTTTAATAACCTTGAGGAAGATACATGACTAGTGCCATTTCAGATACCTGTAGATAATATGCACTGGTAACATATTTTATTTCATCCATCTCTGAGTTTATCCATCCATCTAAATATATGTACCTGTCTTCCATTTACCTATCTGCAAGTTTCTTATTTACTGATAACCTGGAATTGGGTGGTGAACCCAGCAATGGTCAGATATCTATTTTTTTAATGTTTCTGTATTTTAGTTGACTCCAGTCGGAGTGGACACATTTTTTGTGTATGTTCAATTCATGTCCATCTCACAGGTTAAGATAGATTATGTTAAGATTGTCGATTTGGAAATATTAAGGTTTACTAGATAACCAGACAATATGATGGGAAAAAAAAGATTCCCAGTTGGGTTGGATAAAGAATACTGCTATTAGTGTAGTGGAACGTTATTGTATTGATAATGTGATACGTGTGGCATACATGCCCTCAGTTATTCCGGTTTCAGTAAAACATGCGTAGTGGTAGAAGAGTGATGTCCTCCTTTCTGTTTCTCCAGAAAAAGACAATAGCTATTTCATTGTAACATTATTTGAATATTGCTTGCTCCTTTCTTGCTTTATTAATCATGGTACATTGCCATGCTTGACTATAGACAGCACCAAGACTGAAAACAAATCTAGGTATGATCTAGATAATGTACCAGTAGTGGGATACCACAAAAATCATTTATGGATATGGTGGAAACACATGTAAATGGTTTCCTTACATTCATTAGAGAAATTTCGATTAGTCTTGTCTCTAGACTATTTTCTTATTATTTGATTATAAACACCTGGTGAGTGAAGATTAGGGAAGATATATGAGTTTGATGTAGAGGTAGATGAAACACTTGTAGAAATCATAAGAACTTGAGAAACCTCTTACTTCTCTTGGCACCAGTTTTATTTTATGTATATTGTTATAACCATAATATGCCAGGTATTCACATGATTTTAGCGCACTGCAGACAACACATTGGCTTTTTCTGCCCATCCATCGTACAACAAGCCATTCTAAGCAGTTTACAGTAGCTCACCACATTAGCATTGGTAGTTCTGTAAATCTATACTTCTGTTGAAGTTGCATAGATTTTGTTAAACCATAAAAGTATTTCACTTATATCCCTTATCCTTGTAATCTTTCCCCTCATTATTCATTTACCGAAGCATATGAAAATGATTTTCTAAGCAGCATATCAGAATCTAAATCACTTGTAATGAGTGTAAAGGGGGAATCCATCGTTATAGATTTCTTTCAGATACCGAAAAATTATTTCCGTGGCATCTGTATACTGGTACGTTACTTTTCTAATTTGATTTGGGTATTGGTTTTCCCAGTCTTTTTCTATTTATTTCTGTTTTTTTAATATGAATATTATTGTCAGGATTGGTGATAGGTTGCTCATTTATTAAAGGGAAGGCAGAATTGTTTTTTTGAGACTTTGTCTTCATTTCGGGTAATATAGCGGACTTGCCAGGAATGTTTGAGACGATGGCAAAGAAGTGTTGATCTGAAGGGACATGGGGTTCCCATTTGGAATGCAAAACTTGTAACACTTTTCAGAAACCTATAGAAGACATTTCCTACAGTAATTAGCACATTAGATAATGTCTACAGACAAAAGTTTGCAGATTTTCAAATGGAAAACTTAAGCATTAAACTTCAACACTGTTGCAGTACATTCTTACGAGAGATTCATATACAAAAGGATATAGATATTGAATGAAAAACATTTAATGCCGAGGAATTCATCAGTTGCTTTTTATTAGAGATGCATATACTATGATGGGAGTCTTCAGCTATGTAACTGAGGCTGTGAATTTTTAATAAAGTATATGTTTTGGTTGTGGTGTCTTGAAAGATCAGAGTTCCTCATGGGCTACTTAGAAATTTGCCTGTACAATGTTATATGGAACTGAAGATTTTTTTAACCTTTTATTGTAAATTACAAATTGTTTTTAATGGTATAAAAAGTTAGATTTTAATGACCATGATAATGTTTAAAGAGAATCAGAAATGAGGAAAATGACACTTGATTGCTCTCTCATAAAATTATTGTTTGTTCTGCTGTCCTTTTTCAGTAGAAATGGTGTGGATTGTCTTGCATAGTTTCTTTTTGATGTTTACAGTATACTGTTGTTAGTATTGATAATATATGCTAAATATATATGGTAGGTAATCAGATATTTACAATTTGCATTAGTGTGTATGAACCATAAATGTGTTGTGAGAGTAATCAGTCTTTATATAACCGTAATCATAGGCCTTTTGCTATTCAAGCCTTAGGACTTGTTTCCAAAACTCAGAAAATTCTCCAAAATTCAGGAACTTGGATCATTTGCAGGTGACAGTCTTACCAATATTATATGCTTTCCGATATAGTATACCATCCTTATGCACTACAATCAACATTTCTTTATTTAGTTGAATTGACTAGGCTGTTGTATTACTGTACATTGTACTTGTACACACTATGCCTGTAATTTCTAATTGTTCCCTCAGAAATTTAGATAGTTTCAAAATTTAGAAAGGACAAGATCTCAAGTTATTCTGTAAAGTGTTTTAAGCTTGGTCTTGGAGCAAAATGCATTGGCATTCTCTCAGTGTCCGTAGTAACATTAAAGTCTTGCATATCGATTGTGAAATTGCATGTGTAACAAGAGAGGATTGCTGTTTAGAAAGGACTTTTTTTTTTTTTAAAGGGAATTTGTGGTTTGATTTAGGAAATGATAAAAGAATAAGAGAAAGGTGTGGTAATTAGAAGAGTCTGGTCAAGAGCATGGATGAGGATGTGCTGAAATGGTTTGGACATATGGATAGGATGAATGAGGAAAGGTTGACAAAGGGTCCATGTGTCAGAATTCGAGGGGAAAAGGAGAAGGGGGAGACCAAACAGGAGATGGAAGGGTGAAGTGAATGGTTGGGGCCTGAACATGCAGGAGGGTGAAAGGTGTGTATAGGATAGAGTGAATTGGAACAGTGTTGTATACAGGGCTATGTGCTGTCAGTGGACAGGGCATGTAAAGCAACCAGAGAAAATCTAAGAAAAGTCTGAGGGGGTTGGTAATAGATAGGGTGCTGTGGTTTCATTGCAAGGCACTTGACAACTAGAGAATGGATGTGAACAAATGTAGATATTGAGTTATGTGAGTAATTTGAGAAAATTTATGACAAAACAGAAAGATGTTGCATATGCTTTTAAGTAAAGTGTTACACCTGTCTTTAAATTGGACTGTTTGTAATTTTGACAGATATGCTTTGGTATTTTTTGCTCTCAGGAGATTCTCCAAAGTATCTTATAAACAGGAGGTTTATTTTGCCAATTTTTTGTTGCCAGATATGGCAGTATGCATGCTAATGAAACCTCTGAAGTGGCTAAGATGGGTAGATGTGGGTTTTGGATTTCCACCCTTCCTGTATTATTATTTTTGAAAAGAAGGAACAAAGGAAAAAGGCATTTGAGTTTTTTTTTCTTAAAGGTGGCAAACAGGTATGAAAAATTTGTTATAATTATTATTCTTTCGTCTGTTACCTTGCGCTACCTCGCTAACGCGGGAGACAGCGACAAAGTATAATAGAATAGAATAGATTATTGATATTGTTATTATTACCACTATTACTATTTTTATCAAAATTTTTGTTTTGATAATGATGATAATGATTATTTATTGCTATTGTTACTACTACTACTACTACTACTAATTTGTATTATTGTTTTTATTATTATTGTTATTGTTATTATTATTATTATAATAATAATAATAATAATAATAATTATAATAATAATGATATTAATACTTTGATTTTGGTCATTAAGTGGTGATATCCTGAACAGTAACTATGATTATAATCCTATGTGCAAAACTGCCTTGGAGTCTTCTTATTTGGGTGCTTGACATTTTTTGTACATTACATTACATTGATAAAGCTTTATAAGGTATGAGCTCTCACTTCATCCATGGGAAACTGTAGTGTTGAAACAGGGCTACATCATTTAGCCATTCATGGTTGTCTCATCTTAAAATTTAGGATGGATGTTAGAAGTAAAAGTTAAACCATTTCATGCTTTTCGTAGACCATGACACATATGGGAGGAGAGGGGCAAGATAGCCATGATAAGTCTAAGGAACCTATCTTCTGAATTTGGTAGAAGAATGAAGTGCTGATATGGCTTCAGTCAAGGACTTTGCAAAAAAAAAAAAAAAACTCTAAAGGAAGGGTGGAGGCCATAAAGGTTTCCATTTTACTTTCAGAGAAACTTGAAATTGATCAAGGAAAAATTAGGGATTTTTGTATTCCCATGGGAACTCTACGTCAATTTTCTTGTTACACATTCCTTTGATAAACTATTCCAGTTGTTGATTACTCTTGCACTAGAGTATTTTTTTTTATCTGAACAGTTTTTCTATATCTTGACATACATAATTTGGTTGCTGTATTGTGTGGGACATATTGTTTTTTTTTTTTTTATCTGAAAAATGTTTTTGAATCTGTTTCGTACATTACAAATATATCTCCTAGTGATTTCCTGTGTGCTGTCAGCCATAGCCTTTTCCTTCCTTTTCCTTGAGTTAGCTTCTTTGACATGACCCAAGTGTTGTTGCTTTTCTTTGAGCATTTCAAGTTCCTATGTGTTCTTAAGAATTAGTTGATATTTAAGATATTTATATAAAAGCATTTTTGTTATAAGATTATCCTTGCTGTTTCATGAAAACTAAGATTATCTAGATGTTTGTTAACATGTCTCTTATGACAGATGGAGTCACACAGATTCTAGTGCAGATCAGTTGCCAAGGGAGTGCACAGTATGGAGATACTTCTTTTAACTGAACCTCATGGAACAAATTTTCATTTAATGACCAGAAAATATTCATATAATGAATAAAGCATCTATAATAAGTCATTAAAAACAAAATTGAAAAAAAGTCCATCAAACTTTGAAGAAAATGAACCAATGAATATATCCATTGCAATCTTTATCTACTTTCTCAGAGCCATTGTGTACAGCCTGCCATTATATGTGTCTTCAGTTTCACTTGTTCGCTTTTCAGCTAAATCATGTGAGTATTTAGAGAACATTTAAACCTATCATGTCTGAAAATGACCTACAAGTCTGAGGATAGGTAAAGCATCCAAGGTGCCCATGAAAGTGATTAATGTAGACTTAAAGATGCAAGCGACATGTAGGGTTGAGGCAGATTAGCGTCAGGTTCATGTGGGTCAGTCACTTGGATTAGCTTCCTCTCCTAAAACCGTACAAGCTAACAGTGGGGGATAAGAACCAGCCAGTCCACCACATCCTAAGTAACAAAGAATTTTTCCTTCTCTAGGAATAAGCCAGGAAGGTGTAGGTGAGCTTTTAGGGCATGGCATTGTTGACCATTAACACTGCAAGCTCCTACAAACTTGTGAATGTTGATCAGACTTAGTTTCACATTGTATTTATATAAACTGTGTCTTTGTAAAAGACCAAAATAACATTTGTAGAGACATTTTTGTTACTGAAGAAAACTTGTAGCATTTAACAGTGTAGGACTTGACACTGTCAGGGACACATCTTCATAACACCCACATTATAAATACCCCTTTAGATGGATTTTTTGTTTATGTTCATTCTTCAAGAATGCATTTCATTCATTATTAGAGGTCTCTTTTTACATAAAGGTTTGCAGCTTGTTGAAACTTGAGAAATAGATGTAGCATTTCACATAGTGACATATTTATCCATTATTGCTGTATTGCGGCAGTTTGAAAACCATTGAAGACTTTGTTGTATAATGCTCAAGGATAATTTTGAAGTCACCACTTAAACACAGTTACCTTTTGTCTCTATGTCATTTAAAACCTGAGAGAATATCCAATAATTGGATGCATTCTGAAATGGAGAACTGAAATTCTGATGTTTCACGCATTAGACATTACAGTTTGTGTCAGTACCATCCATATCACTCACAAACATGTGGACTATTGGCATTCTGTCCACAAACATACAGTCTCTCCTTATTATATGCAACTCTTGACAACTCCAAACTCATGCAGCTCCTTCTTCGTAACTCTAGATTTTCCTGCGGTGCGCACTATGCCGTAGCCCTGACTTTTGGCAAAATGGTAGGTGCAGTAGATAGAAGTAGTAGGTAGGAAGATTTAGGCAGGAGCATTAGGTAGTAACATTAAGTAGATGTAGTAGGAAGGAGCATTAGATAGAAGTAGTCATTAGGAATATTAGGTAGGAGCCTCTGCAAATTCTGAGCTAGGCTTGCCCTCTGCCAGTGGCCTGTTAAGGGTGAGGCACTAAAGGCTAAAAAGTGGCACTGGAGTTCTTTAGTTATGGAGACTCTGTTGCCATGGTCACCTCTTTTCTTCAAGCATCATGATATATTGTGATGTCTGTTTTTTGACATTACTTAATGCCATCTTCCCACAAAAAATGTGAAGTTGATTTTTCTTGTGAGTATTTATAGCAATCTACTTACTTTGGAAATTCAAAAACTTTTGCTGAATTGAACAAGATTTTATTAAATTATATTTTGCATAGTATCATTTATGTCCTTGCCGACAGATAATGTTTGTTCCAGTTATATAGTAGGCATAGACACACATAGGTGCTTCTTTCGTGTTTGTCATTTACAATGTATTTGACTACCATTTATGTTAAGATGATAATTTATGATTTGATAGATTCAATATAATTTCACACACACTTGTGTTTACATGAAAAGATAGATTATCTCGTGAAGCACATTTACTTTCATTTTGAATTAGCAGTACATTTATTAGCACTCTGCATCTGCTTCATTATCATTGTTGGTTTTGTCTGGCATGTTTTGATTATACCAGCATTATTGTTACATTCAAATTGCAAATGACAAGTGTCTACTTCCAACTGTCACATGAGGCTTTTCATATACACCGTGAAGAGTACAGATAAATGATACCTCGTAATTCTGTGCACTTGGTCCTTTACAAATAGCACTGGAATTGTTGCATCTTCAACTGACACTACTTGAAACAGCTGGTGGGTTTGGTATGTAAGATAATATTTGCCTGTATTTTTCTGAAACTTGTCTTTCCGCAAAAGACAAATATCAACTTTACATTTAATTTGAGAAGTATCATTGAATCTTTATTAATATTTATATCTTTTGGTAATGAGAATATGAAAGAAAGTAGATTGTGCAAGTGTGGAAATATTGCCTTTACAGCTGTACAAGGGAAATGAAAATCAGAGTGAATGCAGTTGTGTTGTGAATATGTACCCTCTTATTCTTTAGTGCTAATGTTAGAAGCGTATGTATCTTCCAACTAATTTGAGACAATAGAAGACCCCAAAGACTTAGGTAAATTCCTTCTTTGAGTGGTGACCAGAAATACCTTTTAGTAATTTGAACCAGTGTATATTTTGAACTCATCACCCATTTTTTAAATTTTTTTAGAAATATGTTGAACTTTCCTTTATGCTTATATAAATGATTTATGAATGGTTAATTACAAACTGTAACAATGCTGCATTCAAAACAAAATTAAGCTAGCTCACTACACTGTTGTCCCTGGCAATGTGGTGGCAGTAGTGTCTGTTGAGGCCCAGATACCCAGAAGGCACAGTTTTACTAGGAGCTATCGCTTGATGGTTTGGAGGTTAGGAAAGGTAGGTTTTAGATTTTTCATATGATGAATTAAGTTCTGATTAGACATGAGCAAAACTGTTACATAGCTGGGTCTCATCATTGATTGGGTGAAAATTGTGACTTGTTGGAGGATGATGTACTTGTGGGCAGGAAATAGGTCCCTCGCCCTTATACTTCATCAGTAGAAGTTGTATTTCCTGAGTAGTTAAAAGCAAATTATAAAGTGGAAAATAATTATCAAAATAAGAGAATGAGACAAAAAGTGTTTTCAAATGGTGTAGATATGGGCATAGCTGAGTCACTGAGAGGCCCAAATGATATATGAATATATATTTATGTAAATATTATATGGGTCACGTGTAACACACACACACACACACACACACACACAAATATTCATCATATTCGCCAGTGCATATGTGGTGGTGGTGGTTTCAAGGCTCTGGTGATAATCCTGCACTTTGTCTAGAAGATTGATTATTTTTCATAGCCATTGGGTAAATTTAGATTTTGCAGTCATTGGGTATGTGTTTTGATGTAGCAGAATGACACAAAAAAAATTTTAAACGAGTACTTGGCGCACAGCTGCTTATGCTGACCAGCGAACATTAGGAGAGAGTGAGCGTGAGTCACTCACCAGCAAGCTTTACCATCATCTTGTTGGGGCATGGGTAATTAGAATGATCGCGGGCTAAATGATATATTAAAACCATCATGACTCACAAACTGCCAGCAAATGGAGGTGTTTTTAAAACACCTGTAGAAGTACGACTGTGACAGTTAAAATGCATGCTCATAGTGTGCTTCTGTTAATTCCAAGAGAAAATTATATCGAGCGCTTTATTTACAGGAAGATCATAATAGTGATACTGTGTAAATAATAGTTTTTGGCTATGCATTCATCAGATGTAAAATAAATGAATTAATTTTACTGTTTTTGAAACAATAAACAAAGTTATGCAAAGTGATTATTGTACAAAAGCATATCCTGGGAGATATACCTAAAGACATACAGAGGTTAAAAGAAACGAAGCATTAACATATGTGTCGGTAGTTTTCAGTATTTGAGTAACAATGTCAAAGGTTTGAGAGACGCATGAGCCTAGAAGTTTGGGAATTATAGGGCTTCCTTTTATAGAATCGCCAGCAGTTTCTCTTCCGGTGCGCGTCTGCTGTCTCTTATGGAGGGCTATCATACCCTCCCACCCTGGCAACCACACCATCCCACCCAGGTCACCATACCCTTCCTCGCCACCACCACCACCATATCCTTCCTCCTTGGCCACCACACCCCCTGTTACCTCTACCACTTTCTCTTTCCCTAGCTACCTCATCCTCCCACACCACACCACTCCCTCTAAACTTGGTCATCACACTATCCTTCACTACCACCTTCCCAGGCCACCACACCTGAAAGGCGCAGTTGCTTTGTTCGCTTGTTTAGTCACTCCCCCCCCCCACCCCCCTATTTT
>JAUTXX010527004.1:0-11164 GCA_032273605.1 Panulirus laevicauda | reverse complement strand
GTCCCTTTGGGAATTCCCTCGGGGTGACCATGGCAAAATTCTCTGTAACTGATGAACTCCAGTTCTTCTTTGCCATTGTAGATATTTAGGTAGTATTCTCTGTCACATATCTCCAGAGATAGGATCCACTGTTATACTGTAGTATTTATCCAATTGATGCTGAAAATCGTGTAAAACAGGCAAAATCAAGTTAATGAATGGGAAGATGAAAGTGCATATGCTGACAATGGTGTTGATTTTTAATTAACATGTTTGTAAGTAAAATTTTAGTCTTCAGATATTTATGAGGGTATGGAAACATTTTATGTAATACTTGTAATATGTATAGAGCCAGGAAACAGACGAAGAAGGAACCATGCACTCATATACATACACACATACTTACATGCCCATATACATACATAGACATATGAACATATGCATTTATACATATATATACGTACACGTACATAGCCATATACATATGTACATATTCATACTTGCTTGCCTTCATCCATTTCCGTTGCCACCCTGCCCCACAGGAAGCAGCATTGCCTCCCCCTGCATCAGCAAGGTAGCGGCAGGATAAGACAAAAAGGCCACACTCTTTCACACTCATTCTCTAGCTGTCATATGTAATGCACCAAAACCACAGTTCTCACTCCACGTCCAGGCCCCACAAACCTTTCCATGGTTTGCTCCAGACGTTTCACTTGCCCTGGTTCAGTCCTGTGATGCACGCGACCCCGGTATACCACATCGTTCCAATTTTTTCTATTCCTTGCAAGCCTCTCACCCTCCTGCATGTTCAGACCCCAGTCGCTCAAAATCTCGTCCACTCCATCCTTCCACCTCCAGTTTGGTCTCCCACTTCTTGTTCCCTCCACTTCTGACATGTATAACCTATTTTTCAACCTTTCCTTGCTCATTCTCTCCATATGTCCAAATCGTTTCAACACGACCTCTTCTGCTCTTTCAACCATTTCAACCACACACTTTTTATTACCACACATCTCTCTTACTCTTTCATTACTTACTCAATCAAACCACCTCACACCTCAGACATTACATTTCCATCACATCCACCCTCCTCTGTACAACCCTATCTGTAGCTCGTGCCTTGTAACCATATGATATTGTTGGAACTAACATTCCTTCAAACATACCCATTTTTGCTCTCTGGGATAACGTTCTCTCTTTCCACACATTCTTTATTGCTCCCAGAACCCTCACCCCTTCCTCCATCGTATGACTCACTTCCAAGTCCATAGTTCCATTCCCTGCCAAGTCCAATCCCAGATATCTTTAACAATTTGCCTCCTCCAGTTTTTCTCCATTCAAACTCACATCCCATTTAACTTGTCCCTCAACCCTGCTGAACCTAATAACGTTGCTCTTATTCACATACACTCTCAATTTTCTCATTTTGCACACTTTTCCAAACTCATTCACCAACTTCTTCTGTTTCTCACTTGAATCACCCACATGTGTTGTTTCATCGGCAAACAGCTGACCCACTTCCTAGGTCCTTTCATCCCAGTAGACTACATACTTGCCCCTCTCTCCAAAACTCTCACATTTACATACCTAACCACCACATCCATAAACAAATTCAACAACAATGAGGACATCTTGCACCCCTGCCACACACCGACCCTCAGTGGGAACCATTCACTCTCCTCTCATGCCTTACACCCTTGATAAAGACTTCTCACTGCTTCTGATAGCTTACCCCCTACACTATATACTATTGAGACCTTCCACAAAGCATCTGTAGCCATCCTGTCGTATGCCTTCTCCAGATTCATAAATGCTACATTTATTTATTTATTCACCTATTGTACTTGATCGCCATTTCCTTTACCAGTGAGGTAGCGCCAGAAAACAGGCGAAGAACAGCCCATCAACTCATATACACATATTTTATCTTTATTATACTATGTTGCTGTCTCCCGTGTTAGTGAGGTAGCACAAGGAAATTGACGAAAGGATGGCCCAACCCACCCACATACACCTGTATGTACATACACGTCCACACACGCACATATACATACCTATACATTTCAACGTAAACATATATATTCATACACAGACATATACATATATACACTTGTACATAATTCATACTTGTTGCCTGTGTTCATTCCTGTCACCACCCAGCCACATATGAAATGACACCCCCCTAGGAAAAGACAACAAAGGCCACATTTGTTCACACTCAGTCTCTAGGTGTCATGTATAATGCACCAAAACCACAGCTCCCTTTCCACATCCAGGCCCAACAGAACTTTCCATGGTTTACCCCAGATACTTCACATGCCCTGGTTTAATTCATTGACAGCACATCGACCGTGGTATACCACATCGTTCCAATTCACTCTAATCCTCGCATGCTTTTCACCCTCCTGTATGTTTAGGCCCCGATTGTTCAAAATCTTTTTCACTCCATCCTTTCACCTCAAAAAATGGGTGTCTGTGTTGTTGATTGGTTGGTAAGGATATTTATTGTATGTATGGACCATGGTGAAGTGCCTGAGCATTGGTGGAATCCATGCATAGTACCATTGTACAAAGGTAAAAGAGATAAAGGTGAGTGTTCACACTACAGAGGCATAAGTTTGTTGAGTATTCCTTGGATTTTGTATGGGAGGGTATTGATTGAGAGGGTGAAGTCATGTACAAAGCATCAGACGGGAAGAGCACTGTGGTTTCTGAAGTGGTAGATCAGGTGTTTGCTTTGACGAATATGTGAGAAATACTTAGAAAAACAGATGGATTTGTATGTAGTATGTATGGATGTGGAGAAGGCATATGATAGTTAATAGAGATGCTTTGTGGAAGGTCTTAAGAGTATATGGTGTGGAAGGTAAGCTGCTAGAAGCAGTGAAAAGTTTTTACCAAGGATGTAAGGCATGTGTATGACTAGGAAGAGAGGAGAGTGATTGGGTCTCAGTGAAGGTCGATCTGCAGCAGGGGTGTGTGATATCCCCATGGGTGTTTAAACTGTTTATTGATGGGGTGGTTATGGAGGTAAATGCAAGAGTTTTGCAGAGAGTAGTGAGTATGCAGTCTGTTGGGGATGAGAGGGCCTGGGAAGTGAGTCAGTCGTTGTTCGCCTGTGATACAGCTCAGGTGGCTGATTCGAGCGAGAAACTGCAGAAGTTGGTGAGTGAGTTTGGAAAAAAGTGTGAAAAGAATACTCAACAAACTTATGCCTCTGTAATTTGAACACTCACCTTTATCCCCTTTGCTTTTGTAAAATGCCACTATACATGCATTCTGCCAATCCTCAGGAACTTCACCATGATCCATACATTTATTGAATATCCTTACTAACCAATCAACAACATAGTCACCCCCTTCCTTAATAAGTTCAACTGCAATACCATCCAAACTCTCTGCCTTGCTGGATTTCTTCTTCTGCAAGGCTTTCACCATCTCTTCTCACTTCACCAAGGACTCTCCCTGACTCCCACACTTCGTACACTGCCCCAACCAAAACACCTTACATCTACCACTCTATCATCCAGCACATTCAACAAACCTTGAAAATACTCACTCCATCTCTTCCCCCCCTTGCCCCCTTCACCAATGTTCCCATTTGTTCTCTTGTCTTACACACATTGTCTACCTCCTTTGAAATGATCTTTTTATTATCCTAAAAGTTTAATGATACTCTCTCACCCCAACTCTTGTTTGCCCTCTTTTTTTAACCCTTGCACTTTCCTCTTGACATCCTGCCACTTTCTCTTATATATCTCCCAGTCATTTGCACTCCTTCCATGCAAGTATCATCCAAATGCCTCACTCTTCTCTTTCACTAACAACTTTCCTTCTTCATCCCACAACTCACTACCCTTTCTAATCTGCCCACCTCCCATTTTTCTCATGCCACATACTTCTCTTAAAATCCCATCACTGCTTCCCTAAATACATCCCATTCCTCACCCACTCCCCTCACATCATTTGCTCTCACCTCTTGCCATCCTACAATCAATCTCTCCTGGTACTTCTTCACACAAGTCTCCTTTCCAAGCTCACTTAATCTCACTATTTTCTTCTCCCTGACATTCTCTCTTCGTTTTTGAAAACCTCTACAAATCTTCACCTTCACCTCCAAAAGAGAGTGATCAGACATCCACCACCTGCCCCCTCTCAGTACACTAACATTCAAGTCTCTCTTTTACACACCTATAAATTCACACATAATCTAATAATGGCCTTTGACCATCTCTCCTACTCACATACATATACTTGGTATTTAAATCACCA
The DNA here is from genome assembly GCA_032273605.1 of Panulirus laevicauda. Classification (NCBI taxonomy): domain Eukaryota; kingdom Metazoa; phylum Arthropoda; class Malacostraca; order Decapoda; family Palinuridae; genus Panulirus; species Panulirus laevicauda. The sequence continues at coordinate 6,913 of JAUTXX010527004.1, read as the reverse complement.
GGTTTTTTTCTTCAGCAAGCAAATCCACAAGCTCTTCACCAATTACATTCACAACACTGAATACCCATGTACACCAATTATGCCCTAACCTGCCACATTGGTCACCTTCTCATTTAAATCACATATCACTAATACCTAGTCTCATGCACCAAAACTGCTGACACACTCACTCAGTGACTTCCAGAACACTTGCCTTTCAAGTTCTTTCTTCTCATGACCAGGTGCATATGCACCAATAATCAACCATCTCTCTCCTTCCATATTCAGTTTAACCTACATCAATCTAGGATTTACTTCCTTATACTCTATCACATAATGCCATAACTCCTGCTTCAAGAGTAGTGCTCCTCCTTCCTTAGCTCTTGTCCTCTAACCAACTCCTGACTTTACTCCCGAGACTTTTCCAAACCATTCTCCCCTTTACCCTTGAGCTTCATTTCACTCAGAGCCAGATCATCCAAGTTTCTTTCCTCAAACATACTACCTATCTCTCCTTTCTTTTCATTTTGGTTACATCCACACATATTCAGACAACCCGGTCTGAGCCTTCGAGGAGGATGAGCATATCCCGCTTGACTCATTTTCCTTTTTTTGAAATATATATAATTTCATGCTTGTTTGCTTTGAAGAATGTGTGAGAAATACTTAGAAAAATAAATCGATTTTTAAGTGGCATCTATGGTTCTGGAAAAGACATATGATAAGGGTGATAGAGATGCTTTGTGGATGGTTTTAAAAAGATATGGTGTGGGAGGTAAGCTGGTAGAAGCAGTGAGAAGTTTTTATCACGGGTGTAAGGTGTGTGTATGAGTAGGAAGAGAAGATTTTGAGAGCAATATGAATGTGTGGGAAGAGAGAAAGTTATCTTGGAGGGCAGAAATGAGTATGTTTAAAGGAATAGTACCTCCAACAATATCATATGAGTGTGAGGAATGGGCCATAAATAGGGTTGTGCAAAGCAAAGATTTTGAGAGCGATGAAGAATGTGTAGAAAGAGAGAAAGTTATCTTGGAGGGCAGAAATGGGTATGTTAAAGGAACAGCACCTCCAACAATATTATATGGCTGTGAGGAATGGGCCATAAATAGGGTTGTGCGGAAGAGGGTGGATATGTTGGAAGTGAAATGTGCGAGGACAACATGTGGTGTGAAGTAGTTTGATGTAGTAAGTAATGAAAGGGTAACAGTGATATTTGTTAATAAAAAGTGTTTGGTTGAGAGAGCAAAAGAGGGTGTCTTGAAATGGTTTGGACATATGGAGACAATGAGGGGACAAATGCAACTTTAGATATGTCTGCTTGATACAGCAAAAAGGTTAAACTGCATTTAATCAGGTCCCTTTTCGATGAAATGAATTCTGAAACAATAATTATACAACATGAATCAGAGCTTCAGGTTTCTTGTAGGCTGAAGATGTTACATCATCTTCAGCTAATGACAGGGATATAAAATTGCAATGTCAATAGTTTTTCATAGCAACCAGTTCATAATGACTCTTCCTACTATAAGCTGTATTTGAACACTAAGTAATTTCCTGTTTCTGAAGTATAAAAGATTGCAAAAGTAAGAGGCAGGAAATGACTGCATCCCAGAGAACTCTCATGCACCCCCTTGAGTACTCTGTGCACATACAAAAGGTGCATGCATGCACCACCAGTTCGACAGCCTTACAATATATGCTGCAACCTCTCTGCAAATCTATAGCAAGGCTTAAAGTTATGACATTTTATATATATATTCTTAATGCCTAAGAGGATATTTTCCTTTAATAATAAAGTATATCACCATGATTTGTGTATTTATCATGCATATTCCAACGATGCCAAAGCAAATTAACTTTTGATTTGTATCTCATTAACTGGGAAACATATGTTCATTTTTGTTCACTGCCACCCTATTATTTATTGCATCCACAGTAGGTGTAGCCAGTTAAATGTCTGGATGCCCTCTGTTGAAACAGATGCTAAATCAGATGATTCTGGGGTTCATGTAGACAAACCTAGTACCCTTCCCTCCTGGAACCCTTTGATTTTCACCACCACCTTAAGCCCTCATCACAATGTTTTTCAGCAACCTATGCAAGTCTTTGCAGAACCATTTTCTGATATACCATTAGAGGTTACCTGCATCAATCAAGAACTTATATATGAGGAGCAAAAGCATAATACGATCACTAATGAATGATAAGAACTAGTTTGAAGTTAGATGATGGTGGTACACTATTTTCAATGTCATTCAAAAGACAATGAGATTAAGTTTTGAAAATGATAAATCTTCTACAGCATTTGTATATGCAAATAATGTTGCAACTATAAAACACAGTTTACAACCCACAGAATGAAATTAGTAGGTAGGAAATGGCATCAGAGTGAAACAGCATCAAAATGAATTGCATTATATTAAATACTGACACTGTCTAAAACAAAAGAACATTTGGGAACATTGGTGAAAGGGGCAAATGGGGAAGTTGTAACAGGTGAGGTGTGTATGACATGGAGTGAGTGATTTTAAGGATGGCTAGATGAGTTTGATGAAAGTGTGGTAGATGTAGGGTGCCTGACTCAGGAAGGTGTGGAAAATGAGTGTCATGGAAGGTGGCGTAATGAAGAGAGATGTGGTAATTATAATTACCTATATGCATTTTGAGGGAAGGAGTTTTACACTCATGAGGCTCCATCTCTTGAATGCTCTCTACCATCATCCAACCTCTTAAATTTGTGTGTGCATACATAAATGCTTTGTGTTAGATGAAATGTGGGAAGGCAGCTGGAGTGCATGGTACTGCAAATGAATTCCTTACAAAAGAGAGTGATTGTATTAATGAATGGTTAGAATTTTCAGTATAAGTATGGATCATGGTGAGGTGCCTGAGGATTGGTAGAATGCATGTATAGTACCAATGTATAAAGGCAAGGGCAACAAAAGAGTGTTTAAACTGCAGAGGTGTAAGTCTGTTACATGTATCAAGTAAGTTGCATTGGAGAATTGTGATTGAGAAGGTGAAGGCATGTACAGAACATCAGATTGGGGAGGAAAAATGTGGTTTTAGGAGTGGTAGTGAATGTGTGGATCAAGTATTTTGCTTTGAGGAATGTGTGAGAAATATTTACAGAAACAGAAAGATATGTATGTAGTATTTATGGATCTGGAGAAAGCATATGATACAGCTGACATAGATGCTTTGTGGAAGGTTTTACAAATATATGATATGGGATGGAAGCCACTACAATGAGAAGTTTTTACCAAGAGTGTAAAGCATGTGTATGAGTGGGAAGAGAGGAGACTGAGAGGTTCCAGGTGAAGGTTAGTCTGTGGCAGGGGTGTATGATATTGCTATTGTTGTTTAATTTGTTTGTGGGTGGGGTGCAAGGAACATAAATGCAACGGTCTTGGAAAGAGGGGTGAGCATGTAGTCTGCAGGGGATGAGGGGGCTGGGAAATGAGTCAGGTGCTATTCCTGATGACACAGCACTGATGGCAGATGTGAGTGAGTAACTACTGAGGTAGGCAAATGAATTTGGGAGTGTATGAGAAAGGAGGAAGTTGAGAGTAAATAAAATATAATCATGATGTAGTCCATCAAACTCTGGCCCCAAGTCCCTGGCACCATGGGGAACTAAGATATATCTGGGTTCTCACCTGACTCTACTGCCAATAAGAGAGTGGGCTCAAATAGCAGTAGTACTGGCTCTTTCCATGACCTTTCCCTCTTTGACAGACCTGCCTCTTTTTCTCCTCACTATACCAACATTTGTGGTCTCTCTAGTAACCTCTCATCTGTTGAACACCATCTATGTAGTACCTCTCCTAACATTTAACTTCTCTTTGAGACCCAATTGTCTAATGATGTTCTCAGTAGCCCCTTATTCATATCTAACTATAATCTTCACCCATCATTCCAAAATCAACACACCTGTTGCATGCCTCAAAGACCTTGAGTCCCAAACCTTGACGTTATCTGGCTAAAGGTCTTTCTCCCAAATACAACACTTTTCCTTTGTTTTGCCTAATGCTCAGCTAATAATACAAATTATATACCTTTCCTCAATGATCTACACTTATGCCAAGAGACCATGACATCCTCTCACCTGCAGGAAGACATCCTCTACTTATGAGATATCAACGTTCACCATAGAATATGGTTGAATTCCTCCCGTACGGGTAGTGAGGACATGGAAACCCTCACATTCTCCAGTCTCACTGACCTACAGCAAATCATATCCAAGCCCACCCATATTATTGAATGCTGTGACCACTCTCCTAACATTCTGGATCTGTTTTCCACGTGCAATCCTTTGCACTGTAACTACAAAATCTTGCCCCCAATTGGTTCATCTGACCACACTCTCATAAATACATCTACTTTAATGGCATAGCATCTCCCCTCTGGCAGTCCCTTGTAAATGTAAATATGTGCACCTCTACAAAGATGACTGGAATAACTTATGAAAATTGTTTTCTGATTTTCCTTGGGTAAAATAGCCTCATATGTGGTGATGCTTCTGTCTCTGCCAATTACATACCAGAGGTTATTACTGCAGGAATGGAGGCATTCATCCCCTCTTCCTCTAAGAAGATCTCTTTTTCCAATCCAAGGTTCAACTATTCCTGTTCTGAGGCCATTCATACAAGGGATCAGGGATATTGGGCTTGGTAAAACTCTTCTTCCCCTGACTCCTATTGAGCAATAATCGCTGCCAATAATCACTACAGGTATGTTATCAGAGGCAAAGTGTTCCTTTATTCAAAGGAAGTGCAATAACCTCTCCTTGTCATCCACTAATAAGTCCTCCTAGTCTGTAACTAGGAGAATTGCTAATAACTTCTGTCACACAACCTTTCTTTCACTTTTCCACTCTGAATGTCCTATAGCTGTCTATCCTGTAGACAATGCAAATCTCTTTGGTTACAGTGTCTCCTCTAAGACTACCTTGGATGACTAACATTCCTTCACCCCCTGATGCTCCTCTCACTAATTACTCCTCTGCCCCTTCCCTCAATCTCTTTTCAAACTGTCCAAAAAGTGCTTCTCTCCCTGGACACAAGCAAGGCTTAAGGTCCTGATGGCATCCATTCCCGTGTACTTAAAGAGTGTGCCTCTGAAGTTGCATCTGTGTTTGCTCAACTGTTCCACTTTTATTTAAAATCAGAACTTTCCCTTCTTGGTAAAATGGGTTGGTACATCCCATCCCTGAGAAGGGTAAACATTCCTACCCCTCTAACTATTATACTCTTGCTTTGACATCTATCACTTCCAGTCTTTGAATCCCTTATCATCTCCCATGTTATTAGACATCTTGAATATCACAGTCTTCTCTCTGATCACCAGTATGGCTTCCATGTGGCAAGATCCACTGATGATATTTTTTCCTGTCTTACTAATTATCCTTATCCTTGAAAGATTTTGGGGAATCATATGTAGTTGCCCTTGACACAGCCAAAACTCCCTCACTTTGCTCTCTCATATCTAGCTTTCTCCCTGGCCAATCTATCTCTGTGGCTGTTGATGGATCAACCTCTCCCCTCTTTCTTCATCAATAAAGGTGTTACTCAAGGTTTTGTCCTGTCTCCTACACTTTTTCTTTCTTTTATCAACAATTTCCTTTCTTCCACAAATAGCCAAATGAACTCATAAGCTGATGACTCAACACTGCATTTCTCAACATCCTTCAATTCTGCTCCTTCTCTCACTTGATTTGCATCTCATCTCAACACACCTTCCTCAATAAACTCAGACTTGATCAGGATACCTCTGTGGAGTATATGAAATCTAATAAAGTTTAACACCTCCAAGACCCAGTTTCTATACATCTCTCTATTAAAAAATTCTTCACAACTTTCCCCTTGCCTTTGACAGTTCTATAATTCCACCTCTTGACTCAATGAACATACATAGTATTACTATAACATTCACTTTATCTAGGACATCCCACATTCCAGATAGAGCTAAGTCTGCCTCTAAGAAACTAGGAGCCCTGTTCTATCTATCCATCTATCTATATCTCTAATGCCTCTTCCCTCCAGGAACGCCCATCAAGGGGTGGCCATGGCAAAAGTTTCCACTTATCCCTGTTCTTACATGCCTCCCTCACATACATCATTCCAAACATTCTTCCTCTGTTTCCCTCCAGTATTCCTCCACCCTATTTGCCCATGTCACGGTAGTCTTCCACTCACACCAACCCCTTTAATTGTACTATCATATACTCCCTTTGTAAACTCCCAGTCTTGCATTCTTTCTACATGCCCAAACCACCTCAAAGTATTATGTTTCACCCATTCTACCCCTCCACAATTCATTCCCTTTGAATTCCTTGGCATCCACCTTTCATTTCCTTCTTCATTCCATCAAGTCACACCACATGCTCCTCTCAAACAGCTCATTTCCACAGCCTGGATCCTTGACCTCTGTGCCTCATTCCACATCCATGTTTTAGCTGCATAGGTCAGGGTTGGGAGGACTATGCCATCCCTTAATCCTCTCTTCACTTCCATACTTGCACCTCTACCCTGTTTACAATTCAAAATTTCTTTTCTTCTTTACAGTTGTTCCATTTATACAGGGGATCAAAACATCCTTGTATGGAGTACAGCTCTCACATTTGGAGTGGTTCTATCTCTGAATCCATACTTCACTGAATTGAGTTGAAAGTGGTCTGACTAATAAACTCACCTAAGCTAACTTCAAAACTTCACCCACTTGCCCTCCACCAAAATGTTGGCTCATTCTCTTTTTTCTAGATCATACAATACTTGGCAAGCTGCTGCATCACATGATTATCGAGTGGCTGTTGGCAACTAAAGGGAGGGCTGTTTTGATAAATGTTTGTTTCCCTATACCTTGAAGCTTTGGAATTCTCTACCCTCTCATGTCTTTCCCAATAACTATGGCCTGGCACATTTTAAAAGACAGG
>JAUTXX010526982.1:0-11165 GCA_032273605.1 Panulirus laevicauda | reverse complement strand
ACATCTAATTCCAAACCTCACGTCTCCCAGAGAATACTTACTCAACCTTCCTCAACCCCACGTTTCCCCTCAGCACACACCTACTGTCCACAACCCCATATTTACCGTCTACAACACACATACCGTCCACAACCTACGTATTTACCGTCCACAACCTACATGGTTACCGTCTACAACACGCATATTTACCGTCCACAACCTCACATCTACTATCCATAGCCCAAAGTCTAATTTCTACAATAATATATCTACAGCCTACAACCCCACATCTACTGCCCACAACCCCACATGTACTGCCCACAACCCTACATCTACCGCCCACAACCCTACATCTGCCGCCCCACACATACGAGGGCTAGCCAGCACATCTGCTGGGGAGCTGAACCCACCTCAGTCCTCTGCTGCGGGAGGCTGGTGGTGACGGTGCCGCGGGAGGAGTACGGAGCCTCCCAGAAGAGAGGGCGCGGCATCTGCCAGAACTGTTGGACTCCGTCGGCGGGAGGAGGAGCCGCGGTGGTGGACGTGGCCCTCAAGTGAGGGGGTCGCGGATCCTCCTCAAACACCCCGACCCAATCGCCCTCGAGGATCTCCTCCGCGTCCCAGTTGATCTGTCGCAATCATCCGCATGAGAGAAGACATTCTGATCCGTCTGCCACAATGTATGACGAGTATACAACACCTGACACGCGACGATGATGCATTATACTCTAAGACTGTATAGAAATGATGTAATATACAGAATACATCTATGGACTATATGAAAGATAAACCTCACCTGCAGGAGCCTGAAGAACAGCTCGTTGTCCTTCTTCTCGGGGGAGGCCTTCAGCGTAGGCCACACCCGCACGCCCGCGCCGCCAGAACCCACTAGGTCGGCACACACTTCTGCAGGAGAGACTCTGTGGTTAGCAGACTCCTTCAACAGTGGCTGACGCCGCCCCCTCCTTCACACTAATGAGAGAGAAAGATGATCATGAAGAAAATAAGATGTAGCTGATGTCCGCGTTGATATGACCCTTGAGCATGATGGTACGATCCTTGAGCACGACGGTACGGTCCTTGAACACGACGGTACGGTCATTGAGCACGATGGTACGGCCCTTCAACATGACGGTACGATACTTTGAGCACGACGGTACGGTCCTTGAGCACGACGGAACGATACTTTGAGCACGACGGCACGATCCTTTGAGCACGACTGTACGATCCTTTGAGTAAGACGGTATGGTCCTTGAGTACGACAGTTCGAGTGTAAGGTATGATGACTAGCGTCCATCATCCCCCAGGGTCGTGTCGCTATGTACAGGAGAGAGAAGGAGAAACACCAAGCGTATTCAACACTATGGTCTCCAGATAACTCACTAAGTGGCGGATCACGTACAGTAAGTGGCAGGTCACACACAGTAAGTGGCAGGTCACACACAGTAAGTGGCAGGTCACACACAGTAAGTGGCAGGTCACACACAGTAAGTAAGTGGCAGGTCACACACAGTAAGAGGCAGAGCTGAAGAAGAGGAAAAGGAAGGTCTTACGCCTCCAGGACCAGTGCGTACGCCAGGTCCTCTACCCGAATGGCTTCAGAACAAGATGTTTTCGACCCAACTTTTGATTTATGCTCTTTAGAAGAACACCAGTAAAGGGGAGATTCCATTCTTCACAAAAAGAAATAGAAAAAGGAATTTTAGTAGATTAGTTCAATCAGTGACATGAACACGATTATACTGGCGTTTAGAGAAGGCAAGAAAAGACGGGGTGAGTTAAGAAATGTATACAAGCATAGCCAGGTGAACCAGTCTGGTAAGTGATTGTACAGAAACAGCGTAGACAGATTGGAGGTGATGGCTATGAGGTCATGACCTTCTGGGTCACGAACAGAGGCAATCAGTTGCTTCCTTTAAGATTCTTAAAAATGGAAATAAACACAACACGAAGGCTTGAACTTACCCATCAGATGTGTGGGAAGATTTCAGCCACTCCCTGCGGGTATCGTGTTGCTATAACCTGAGTATATGAGAACCAGTGGGTAAAAGAATAGCAAGAAGTTATGGAAGGACTTTAGATGGTATGAGGGGAGAAAAGGTGTAAACAGAGAGAGGCTTAAGAGACCAAAATCTTGAGTCAGATAATGTCAAAGTCTGGGGATGTGAGGCCCGTAACGTTGCACCAACCGTTGTGTTGGTGTTGGGGTACGCCAAGACCCTCCCCTCTGTCTCTGAAGGTGGACGTGTGTGAAGGTTGTAGTCGGAGACGAAGAGGAGATTAAGATAAAAAAGATATCTATAGTCAGGTGGAATGTAGATACTATTTAGATAGTCTTATACAGAAGAGTTCAGTAGATTTACTGCAAATATTGTTGACGTGAATGGAAACACTGTGGTCATACATACACAGTGAGGAGAATAAAGAGACAAGACTACAGATTTATTTAATTCTTATCGCAAAATCCCGTCATATACAACATTACGAGCTATACCATTCCGTACACGTGAGATAGTGGAGAGATTAGCTTAGAGAAGTTAAAACAAAGTATAATGTTTATACAACAGTGCTCTGAAATTTATACGAAAATATACTAATTTACGGATTACAGAAATCTGACTGATCAGCAATAGCACGATTCACTGATTCTAAACTCCTTACTTCATGTTCAAGAGCTCCCCATCCTCAGACCTTACCATATTCCACTTCATCATCATTAACAAAACCAACCAAAAATCATACACGACCCTAACACAGAGAGCAATAAGACAAGAACTCTATCCTCTGTAGTTATAGCTCTCATGCGAAACATAGAGACCAGCTTTGGGACAAAATAAACTCCTGTACCATCAACACAGACCGTATGGAAATATCAGAAATGTAAATAACACCATAACAGACCTAACCAATGAACTCTTTCGAATGATAATGGGCAATCTACAACATTCCATTACAACACCACACACAACCTTGACGGCTTCACCCAACCACAACCCTTCTTCCACACATCACTAGTCACTATAGAAATCAACAAAGCATTCGACAATACATCCCCCAACATGTAGTCACGACAACATGGCACCACCTTGCAAAAGGAAAAAAATGCATTGATAGCCTGCTTCATAGGAGGCTACCACTTCACAGTCTCTTAGAAATTATCACCTCTAAAATCTTGTGCCCACAAATCTTCCCTTTTCCAACAAACACAACATAGACAACACACACTCAAGCGTCACTAAATGGTTAAAAACACTGGGCGAATTAACTCTCCAGCTGAGTTTTAAACTTTACCTCTGCAGATATAAGCCCGCTTGAAACTGTACTCCCCAGGCATGTTCGAGTCATACTTTCTCCTCTATGTTCTCCACACTTCCCATCTGCACTACTGTCTGTATTGCTATCTTTTTAAACAATTGATGTACATTAATTTACGATCAATTTCCATTTTCTGAATATTTCATCATCGTTACTCTCTAGTATAGTTAGCCATTTTCATACGCAGTTGGACACATCTATGGCTCGTATTTCCTCACGCTAATCAAAGGGAGAAATCTGCCGCTAATATGTAATGACTGAAGGTGAGAATCTGGCCTACACACACGTGTGTTAATTTAGACGTCGTAAATTCACCTCTATTGCAACATCCACATAACCTGCCGATAGAACGAAGTCACATGAGATAACGCTTATCTGTTGCCACCACCTGCTTCGCAGCCACCGCGTCACGTTGCGGTTGACCTCAGCCGCCATGGTCCTCAGGCCACCGAGGTCATCCGTGACAACATCCAGAGCCAGAGGCGTCAGCTGACCACTCAGGGTCCAGGGTGGAGTGGGTGGACCATCTACCTGGAACACGTGGATCATATAATCCTCCAGACCTGCCAGAGTCTGGGCGTTAGCCCATCGACCAGGTATCGACGGCCAGAACAGTGGATGATCACTGGTCTGTCCGTTATCATACATAACGATAAGACTCGCCGAAGTCTCCAGCAGGTTAGCGAGAGGAACCTGCCACCCGTGGCTACTCGGAGCCATCAGGTCCCCACACGTCTCCGTGATGAGGGCCACGCACCCCTCGTGATGCTCGCTGGTTTCGAAGAAGGTGAAGCCACCTACAGACACCAGCACCACCTCCCCGGTGTCTGAGACGAACGACCGCACCTGCTGCAGTACGTCCCTGAAGGGGCGCCACACCGTCAAGCCATGAACCACCCAGTATGGCTCGTCGGGCTCGGCCACGAAGTAACCCACACGAAGGTCAATGTACCTATTGCCGTAGACTAGTTGGTTGTACACAGTCTCGTCCTGCGTGATCGCATATTTGTACAATACGGTGTTAGCGATGGCTGAGTACGGGGTGTACGTTCCCGCATCGTGAACCCCAGGTATAACAAGATCACGTAGCGACACCCCACCTAACTGTTCTTTGAACACAGACATCCACCTGGGGCGGACTTTGACACAGTCAGTGGCTATGGGAGTGTCATGCTGCACGTAAGCGACCCACCAGCCTAAGCAGGAAGCTTCTGTCATGTTGGCGTGGACGGGTAAGATCGGCAGAGTCACGTCGGTAAGACGGTGGTCCGCGCTGGCTTCCGGGGTCACTCTGAACACTGGTGTTGACCAGTCCCCACTCGGGTCGTGGTCGAAGAGGCCGACCCAGTCACCCTCCCGCACCTCAGGTACCTCCCAGTTCATTTCTAGCTGTCGCTGCGTAGTCATGCCCTCGGGGAACGTAGAGGCCAACGCTGACACCCAGAGCCACACGCGACACCCACCTGCCGGAGACAAACGTAAGTATTATTGAGGAACGTGCGTCGTGCCACCTGCAGGAGCAAGATGATCAGTGTAGTCATATCATCACACGGAAGTATACTGATGATATACCAGTGAAACTTACTTGGATCAGCTGCTGCATCGCCTCCTACAGCAGTGTAAGTAGATGCCCACCACCGCTTGGCCCTATCGGACATGTGTTTCTTCTTGCCCTTAGTCAAGCACCGACGCCTCATCTTATTCGCCGCTACGGCGACGGAGACGACGTCGGAGGCAGGGAGGTAGTCCATGGCGACGATGTTGACGAGGTCCCACCAGTCCTGTCGGAACCAGTTCGTCACTGGGGGGTTGGTGACGGCGGCGGCTCCCCGCAGACCTCCCCAGGTGTTTGTGGCCACGTTGAAGGCTGAGGGTGTGAACTCTGCCATAGCCGACCACAGCGACCCTCGCCCAGCCTGCTGGGGTATCCCAGTGTACAGGAAGGCCTCCAGTTCGCTCAGTTTGTTTGCGTCTCCCCAGAGGTGGTGGACATTATCCCACAAGTAAGGAGAATAGGATCCCATGGAATTCGGGTACGTTACTATCAGCACAGATCTCCTGTCGTCCCACAGCTGACCCATCGTGGGATCCGGCGCCAAGTCCGCTGGCGCCATCCACTCCCGAAAACTAGACTCGAGAAGTGCGATCAGCTCTTTGTGACGCTCGGGGTAACCGCTGAAGCCAATCTGGGCCTCGTGTATATCAAAGACGACGACCTCCTCCGTCTGACTCATGAAATCGACCACGTCGTCAATATACCGCTGCAACGGAGCGATCTGGATCTCGCCGTGGTTGACGTAGAACTTATGCTCCGTGTGAGGGTAGTAGGCAATCCTCATGTCCACGTAGCGGGCACCCAGCACGAGCTGCTGCCACAGACTCTCGTCCTGGGTGAAGGTCCAGCGGCCGACTAGGTCTCCGATGATGGCAAGGTTGAAGTGACCAGAGGCACCAGAGTCGTGAGTGCCGGGCAATACGACTTCAGTCAGCCGGGTCTCCAGCAGTTCTGACCTCAGGCCGGACATCCAGTGTGGCCGGAGCATCAAGCAGGCCGAGTGTAGCAAGACGCCATCCCTCACGTACCCAGCCCAGTAGGGCAGGCACGAATCCTCCGCCCCTTCCACTGAGTTAGGCATGAGACTACCGTCCCATCTTTCGTCCGTCCTCGCCACGCCCTCGTTACCAGGGGCTGGGAACTGAGCCAGGGGACCGGCCAGGGACACTGCAGGATCCTTTGTCCACAATCCTACCCAGCAGCAGTCCTCATCCTGACCATCACTCATGCCATACCAGCTGACCTCCAGCCATCGCAGAGCTGTGGTGCCATTGATGGTGACCTCAGCCTCGGAACTGATGGACACGTAAACACCAGCAGACTCCAGCTGACATTCTGTAAGATGTGAGACACGATCATGACCTCTCGTGACCTTACCTGACCTCTGGCTATTGACCTAGCTCACACGGATGTGTACTGTGAGTGAGTGGGTCATCTTCTTGATGCGATGAACAATAGCAGACCTGTCCACACAGACTTATCCATCTCGTGTTGAATGTAGACAGACAGACAGGCAGACAGTGATGACAGACATGGGTATCATGGGTCACAGACATGGGTATCATGGGTCACAGACATAGATGTCATGGGTTACAGACAAAATGACCACAATTATACCACAGTGGGTCACGATACAGACACCATACCCATAATGGTTCGTTTACAGACGACGAACATAAGCCTGATCAAGACGTATGTCACAAGGATCGTCGGTCGTTTGGCCTTCACAGATTATGTGCAACTGTTGATCACACACAACATCAGCCATCAAAGTGGACGCCAAACAATCAAGGATTGTGAACGAGCACAGAAGACAGTCACGCTTGAATGGTGATTTCAGAAGACCACGTACATAACATCACAAGTTATGAGGACAGAGAGTAGCCTCAGACATAGCCATTTGCCATACGACATAATGAACAGGGAGGGAGGAGAAGTTGTGGACCGGACACAAAGAACGATCCTTACAGTGGAAACTTAAAAGACAAGTTATCTTCCATTTGTTTACGTGTTGGCTGGAGTAACTTAATGATGGTTGTTACGATGACTAGGAGGAAAGAAGAATGTGGCCAAGTGAGGGTTTTTCTTTTAATGCTCAGTCCTCTGTTCTTGAAGCTAACACGGGAGATGGTGAACATGTAAAAACACATAACACAAAATAAACGCCACAAAATTGGTGTAAACAAATGAACATTACGAATGAGGTTGGATATAATGAGTTATATGATCACAATGATGACAAGTATGATAATCATCATAATAATGTAAATAATGATAAAGATAATCAGGCACATATTACCAATAATGATGATACTGATTATGTTATTAATTATAATCATGATAGCAATGACGACCTAAAGAAAAAGGAGAAAAACGTCCAAAATATAAATGAAACAATATTAGATCTTAAAGGAAGAACGGTCAAAAGTTTTGAAAAGTAAAGACAATAAAATGATAAGTACATAAAGAAGATAAAGGAGGAAGAAAAAACACGTGAGAGGGAAAAACAACAAAGACAAAATTGATTGTTTTTTATTTTTTGTGTCATTTCACTGCTGACACTGCCCGTTGACATGAATTCACTGTATGGTTCACTGTAATCACTGTCAGGATCACCAAGCTTTTCTTGCACGTATATACAAACATAGAAGTGTTCAAGACCCGACCTGTGAGGAGGACTGATCTGTTGCCGGGATTCGAACTTTCTGCAGAACTTACCAGTGAACTTGGCTGCGTGTGTGACGGTGAGGCGACCATTAATGAGGCACATGAGCGCCAGCCCCACCACAGCTCTTACCACGGCTTTCCACCACCACCACATCTGCCTGTGAGGGAGGGAGAGAAAGCAGGTGTTAGGAGGGCAAAATACATTCCGTTGAGAAAGAGAAAAACAAACCCCTGTTTGGGGGAGAAACTCGAATTAATCTTTTAGGGGAAAGAAAGTTTATTAAGGAGGATAAGTTTTTAAGGGGTGACGTCTTCTAAGAGGTAATCCTGTTTGGGGAAGTGCGTGTTAAGGGGTAACACAGTCTGCTTCGGGGCAAAGCAAACTACTAAGAGGTCTATCAATTTGTTAGAGAGGCAAACAAGCTGTCTGTATAGAGCTAAGCAGTCTGTTATGGGGCAAAATGGTCCCTTAGGGGGGGAGAAGAGCCTGTTAGAAGGGACACAGCTTGCAATAGAGGAAAGCAAATTGTAAAGAGCAAACAGTCATTTGGTGAGATATGATCTGTTAGGTGGTGAAGCTAGTCTTTGGATGAGAAAACAGTCTTAAGGAGGGAGATCCACTGTGTTAAACGAAGAAAACAGTTTCTCAGAAGTAAGACAAATATCTGTTCATCTCGCACGCACCAACGAACACTCCATATTGGGTAATAACAATTCAGTTAACCATCCTCTGCTGCCATCCTACATCAACTTAAACACAGACGTGTAAAAAAAAAGATCAGGGAAATACCGTGCAATGAAGCACAGTCATGATGAACATACCCTGCCAAATGAGACAAAATCCCACCACTTGTTCGCATCTTATGAGACAAGTGAAGGATTCTTTTGGTTCCCAAGGTTGGGGAGGATAAGACAGACAAAGTGAGGTCAGAGTAGTCACGAAGGTGATGTACGCAAATTATTCAACGTACTCTTTGGTTTTGCTTGGGTAATGAAGAGGAATGTGTCGCTGGGTATGGCTGGTGCACCGACCCGGGGCGTTGGACGAGGATGAGATGGCAGGCAACCATAAGTGGTCTGTGGCAGAGGAAGGGGTAAGTGTGTGATCTGCGGGAAAGAACGGGTGAGAGTGTGGTATAATTCGTGGTCTGTGGGCGAGGACAGGTGTATGTGTGGTAGAATAAGTGATCTATGGGAGAGGACGCGTAAGTGTGTGTAGTAGAACACGTGTTCTGTGTGAGAGAAGGCGTAAGAGTGTGGTATAACATGTACTCTGTGGGAAAGGAGGAGTGTATGTGTGGTAGAACACACGGTCTGTGGGAGAGGACAGGTGAGTGTGTGGTAGAACACGTATTCTGTGGGAGAGGATGGGTAAGAGTGTGGTACGACACGTGGTTTGTATGAGAAGAAGGATGAGCTTGTGGTAGCACACGTAGTAGAGGAGGAGAGTCTGGTACCTAACGTGGTCTAGAGAGGTGCTGTAACCCCTGTAGCCATCACACGGGGTCTCTGAAATACCCAGGTTGGTAAAGACACCAGCTGTTGGCCTCGTAAGAGAGGCCACCATCTGCCTGGGTTCCCAGCTTCTACACACCTCATCCCATCTTGGTTAGAACCCTCAACAGTAAACATTGTGACCTTCATCTCAGGAATCAAGGCACTTGGTGGGCGAACACCTGATGAATCATGAACAACTGACCTTTTTCTTCTATGTTATATATAAGAAACTAACATTCTGAGGAAAGACACGAAGAACCATCATGTAAAATAGATTTTCCCATTACTTCAATAAGGTCAATTATTGACCATCCTCAACTAGCCATGACCATATCTAATCATGCCTGAACTCGATAACTGATAACATGGACATAGTCTAAACCCTAAGGGACTGCAGATAGAGCTATACAACAAAAATTTCTTTATCAAGATAGAAAGCACAAGTCCATAAGGTAAGTCTTTCCTTGTAGTCTGGTATCTCTAGAGCATTTAACAGGGTGTGGCATAAATCTCTACTTTCTAAATTTCCTTCCTTCAGCTTTTCTTTACTTCTTTTTGTTCTTTACGTTGCTTCCTCTCTAGTTCGTCCGTTGCGGTAGTTGTTGATGGAGCGACCTTCCTCCCCTCTCCATCTCCTTCCTATCTTGTCAACGATGGTGTTCCTCAGTTATTGTCTTGTCTCCCTCTCTCTTCTTCTCTCCTCAACACCTATCCCTGTTCACTCTTACGCTGGTGATTCCCACTCGAAAGAAGTTAACTCGTTTTCCCTCCCCTCATCACTGAAATACCCGTTCTCTTTCTCGTACTTAACACACCCCCTCCTAAGTCAAGCCTGTTCGTTGTTCAATACTTTGAAATGGGAACGTAGAAACCTGGTTAGGTTCTACTTATATCGCATTCTAAATGTCGCTCGTCTTCGTCTGCTTAGTTTCAAACACCATAGTTCACCCTTTCACTGCCATAAACATTTGAGCTTAACCATATCCTTCACTTTTACCTGGAAACTCCACATGACCAGCACTATAAAACCTGCTTCCTTCTAAACCTGCTGGGAGTATTGTACAGGTGCTGGAAATCATTTCTCTTGTGAGAAGCTACTTCACATCTTCAGGGATTATATTCATTCTCTCTCTCTGTGACCTTAGAGGCCTTTTAGTGACAGACTTCTGGTGTGTATCCTTCTATGATCCAGTCGATGTTGCTGAAGAATTTAACATATTTCTGGAAAGCTTTATCACATGTAACTCCTCCACTGACAACCAGGATCCTCTGATTCCTTTTTCATCAGTTGCTGTTCCAGGAGCATCCATCTGTGTCCTTAGATCATCAGGTGCAGTCAGGGACTTCAGAACACGCCCTCAGGAACAGTGACAAAACCATCATCTTGCGTCAGCCATATACAGTTCATACAGGAAGACAGAGTACAGCCTCATCTCGTCATCTCCACCCACTGTGTGTGACACTCCTGAAGATGAGGACGACTTAAGATGTCTGAGAGAGTTACGCACTTAAGTAAGTGTCACTTTCCAAGAACCTGTAATTCAGTTGAATTGAAGTGCGCGCGTGTGGCGGCTGGTGTTGCTTGATGGGCGAGGGGGATGACATTTTAATTTCATGGTCAGCGCCTCGGGGGTGTGGTGTGCTCTGGAGCTAAAACTTGAGCATGAAGGTGAGTCTAAGCCTGTATGGTGCAGGAGGCTGACCTGATCTCTGGAGAAGTCCTATGGATGGTTAAGATATGCTGGGATCATGGTCGAGTGTGTAGTTAGTAGTCGAGAATAACTACGGCTAATAGGATGAAGACTCGTTATGTTATCCTTACATAGCAAAGTATCATGTATGATGACATGATATCTGTTATCAAGGTACGTCCCCAGCTTATCTCAGGATGTTACTCATCACCAACCACTTAGTGGATGGGGAGATGGGGTAGGTTAAGGTAGGGAGAGAAGGCCTGGGGAGCTGGAACTCGAGGATGAACCAGATATCTAAGTGTATCATTCACTTTGCTGCGTAATTTCACACATTGTTGCATGTCAGGAGGAACAATGGAAGAAGACACGAGGGTTAAGCTCTTCTGGAAGTAAGGTGGTGACACGTGTGTGTGTGTGTGTGTGTGTGTGTGTGTGTGTACAGTGAGACGGACACAATA
>JAUTXX010526981.1:0-20776 GCA_032273605.1 Panulirus laevicauda | reverse complement strand
GATTTATGTGCTTATTTTGTACACAGTAGTTCTTTCATTATAAGTAATCTTAATGCTGGTGTTTGATTTAATCCCATGACTTTGAGATAGTGTTATGCTGTGTTGTGCAACATAACAAACCTAACGTCCCTGCAAAGACAAGGATCAGTATAGTATTTGTGACATATATATATATGTTATTGGCGACCTTGCTCGAATAAGTATTGAGTTCGTAACACATTGTTGGTTGAGTTGGTAACGTTCATTATACATTGTATTGTTAACCCTCAAGGATTACGGCGAGCCGACTTAGGATGAACTTCTCAATAGTCTATAATGAACCGTTTCTTTGATCCTCAGAGCGCTCTCTCTAGCGGCCAAGACAACACGTTCCAGTGAGGTAGTGGAAGCTGGTGTATGGTGGGCTGGAAGGAACCATGAATGTCTCCTGTTTCGTCATCTCACTGCCCACATGATGGAACTTACCGCCCAAAGGTTAGATTCGAGTGTCGTTATCTCTGTCATACACCGTGGGGAAAAAAAACCTCACCCCGCCGATGGTATAGTCATCCAGCATTTCAAAAGCCTTGTGCTAGAAATGTCACTGCGGTCAGCTCTTCCCTGTTTCAGGGCGTGTTGTAAATATGTGGGAGGTGTGACACGTACGTCGGATCTGTTATCGGTAACCCTGCCGCCCGCTAATCTAACCCTAATAGTTTCTGTCTTAAAATAATTTGAAGTGCGAAAATGATGTCATGAGGTGTGTTTTAGCTTGTAAAATGCATCGTTGACGCCTTCGTACCTGTGTAAGGCTGATGTTACACACACACACACACACACACACACACACACACACACACACACACACACACACACACTAACCCAACCTGAAATGTGTGCATGTCTGTACACCGAATATATCTACTGCCTTAAGTCCACCTGTGTAAGTGAACTCACATATCACTACTAATACGTATGGGTACTAAACCATCCTGTGCTGTGTTATTTATCTATGTACGGAACATATAGGGATCCCTAGCCTGTCTACCTCTGTAACTTGCTTCATACTAATCTGTACATGTTTAAGTCTGTAGACTCAGATTAGTTGAAATTCTACATCTTACTCGCGCCGTAGCCCGTGGACGCTGAGTAACATCTGTGTACGCCCGGGACAGCGTTCATCTGTCTCCACAACGGACCTCCGCGCTCGACGCACCCAACAACACACACAATGCAGAGGTGCTGTGAGAATCCGCTTTAAATAATTCCAGTCGTTACTACCATAAGGAGATGTTACACCTTAATTAATTCTACATCCCTCAAAATCTAATTCGATAATGTCTAGTTATGGTGTCGTCAGTATTAGGAAGGATATGATTGCTACACTTCTCTCAGCCGGTCAGCCTGAGGAGACATCCCTGTGAAATGATGAAGGTAAGTAGTTATCATGAATCATCCAGGAGAGGAGGCAATCCCACCAGCCGCCCGCCCCTCCGCCTGGACTTGGTAATGCAATCAGAAGCATCCCTCAAGCTGGGACGCGCGCGCGCCGAGCCGCTCCCTCCGCCTCACGACATCCTCCTCCTCCTCCTCCCGACCCACACACACACACACATTTGTTCGCGCATTCTCACGCACCTCCACTCATACACGCTGTCATGCGTAAATTAATACACTCCCTTGGTTACTCGCTTGTCCCTACTCTAACGTTCAGGAACATCACTCATGTCCCTACCCACACACTTATAGCTCGTTCACGTTCGATTTTGTGCACACACATATGCGTGACGCCTCGTTATATTACCATTGTAATGTACACAAACTTTCTTACACATGTACCCCACCATTGACTTTACTGATGATGATAGTAATGATAGTAATAATAATAATGATAATAATAATAATAATAATAATAATAACAATAATGATAATATTGATAATGATAATAATGATAATGATAATAATAGTATTGATGATAATGATAATTATAATGATGATAATGATAATGATAATAATGATAATGATAATAATAGTAGTGATGATGAACTAAGAAATCAGATTGTGGAGGGGGACTGGCCCTCCCAATATCAGATAATTCAAAGTCTGTCGAGGTCTTAATATGCTGATCCTTTAAAACAGCACATTATTGGAAATGTATCAGATAAACCCTGCTTCATTATTGTAACTACTCATTTCTCTTATAATCTATGGTGAACCTGAATAACTGCATCATGATAAAAGTACAGTTAGCATGAGACAGGTCTAACGTGTTGATGGATGACCCGTAAACATGCAAATATTAGAATACAGGAAAAGATCAGGAAAATATTCAGTTTTTCACGTAAAGGAAAAGACAACTTTGAGGCATTGATTCGTCGAGAGGTCCCAGTAGAACTTCCAGTGCCGAGCTTGGAAATCGATCTCTTATTCTATGGGAAAAAGATAATTGGAAGTAGGAATCAACAGGTGACAAAAGAGAGAAGACTTAGTAAAGGCAAAGAACCTCTTGGGCAACAGAAACTGAGATGTGGACTTCCTCAGAGCATGGAACACTTAGCGTACTTTTGTTTATGTGAGGTCTGTTGTGAGGGAGTGGATGCCTGTGTGTCGAGTAGAAGAGGCAGGTCGATGGAACAGAAGAGAAGAAGGCGTTTGTCCCTCAGATGTCTAGCGGCCACAGAAACTGTAAGATTTACTGCGGAGGAAATATCGCTAGCAGTCACAGAGCGATTAGGATGGAAATATAACAAGGAATGGATGAAGTAGAACACACACACGTATGTTGAGACGAAAACGTTGTGGGCAGAGCGGAATAAGAACCCAAAATTGCTCCATGAATTGAACACGACCAAACTGTTTGCTGAAGAACAGCTGATAGTTAAAAAAGGGGACGCGGAGGGAAAGGTCACTGGAACAGAAGCTGAACGAAACTCTCAGTCGAAGACACGTTACCTCCAGGAGGACAGTACCTTCAGTTACCTCCAGCAGGACAGTACCTTCAGTTACCTCCAGCAGGACAGTACCTTCAGTGTCTCAGGTGTTGCCACATTATGCCCGTCTCTGCCACTATAGATCAACTTGTACCACTTGCTTCAAGATCGTACCAGCGTCCTTCGCCACTTGAGGCCACTGCACCATTTCATGTTAAGTTCTTGCCACTTAACCCCAGTTTACGACTTTCTACCACTTTACACCTAAGTCCACTTTATTGTTCTTTATCCAGTCTGTACCAGATTATGTTCATCAGTTCCACTCTGTGTCAGACTTTACAGCTCCGTATCAGTCTTTTGCCCCCGCATGCCAATGTACCTTTATTATGCTTTGAATTAGCACTTTATTTCAATCTCTACCACTTTAAGCCATTCTCTGCCACTATGCCAGTCTCAAACACTTCAAGCCAGTTTCTACCACTTGATTTTGGCCTGGGCTGTTCAGCAGTGTGTCGTTTTTCACCACCTTGTGTCAGCGTTTATTTTAATCTTCCACTTGAGTCAAAACTGCCACTTTATGTGCGACTCTGTTAGTTTACCTCATTTTCTAGTACTGCCTTCACCACTTGATGTATGTCAGACTGTACCACTTTCTCGGCCTCTCCCGTTTTTTGTATTTCTTATGATTCTAGGTCAGGTCTTCCCCAACGATGATCACTGTCTGTTGTAATGATTGTCTGTGTGTGTCTCTGAACGTCACTGAGAGCCACTTTATGTTAATCTGTACTGCAACCTTATGTTAGTCTTTACTTCCACTCTATGTTAGTGTGTAGTGCCACCCCATATTTGCCTGTACTACTTGAAATAGTTTCGAACTGCTTTTTAGCTTGTGTTTCACTCTGTTCTAGTCTTTACCTCTCTGTGCGCTACAGCATGTTCATCTGTGCAGTTGTAATTGACTGTGTTCAAGGTCAGTTTGTGTTAAGTCCCCTGCCTCCGCATCTAATTTATGCCCCTCTTGGCCACACCAAGTCAATTTGACAGCATTCTGTGCCACTTTTAGTCAGCTTGACAACCTTCTTTGCTGCGCTGAGTCAGCCAGACAACCTTCTGTGGTACATAAAGTCAGCTTGACGGCCTCCTGTGCAGCAGTGAATCAGTCTGACAACCTTTTGTTCCACATTCCGTCAGTCTGACAACTTTCTGTTGCCGCACCACCACTACAGTCTGACCTTTTCTGCCACGGCAAGTCAGTCCGACAACCCATCTGTGCCGCAGCAAGTCAGTCTGTTCACCCTATGTGTCGTACCAACTCAGTCTTATCTACCTTCTGTGCCACACCGAGTCAGAATAAGACCCTCTATGCCGCGCCAACTGAGTCTGACAGCCTTCCGTACCGCACCAAGTCAGCCTGTCACAGGTCAGTCTGAAAACCTTCTGTGTCGCACCGTGTCAGTCTGACAACCCTCTGTGCCCCCTCGCCACTGTGCCAGGAACCGTCATGAAGCATCGCCAGTACCAGTAGCATCAGGGGGCCGTGTTCCTCAGGTAGCACACGGTGAGCACGCCGTTAGACCATCATTACCCCAGGTAACACGGAACTCCGCGTGTGCTCCAGCGGCGGCCTCATCCCCAGGGCAAGATTCCATTCCTCTGGTCAACTGTCACTGGCTCACCCTCCGCCCTCACCACCACCTGCCGCTGGCAAAGGTCAGTCAGCCTCGCCCGTGCAGGCCCCACGAAGGCTCCCGTGGGCATGCTAGATAGCTCTTCAAGGGCTCAGGTCGCGTGAGTATTGCGTGCGAAGGGGCTTCAGCAACGCTCAGGAAGGGGGCTAAACAAGGCTCTGACAGGACTCAGTAAGGGTGCTGCTGCATGGACTGGCCATGTGCTCGATCAGCGTACCAGAGGGCTGCTGGAGAGAGGGGTGTGGGTGGGCGTGCTGAAGGGCTTGGCTGACATGTAGAGCAGCTGAGTAACTGATGCGCCTCGGCAAGTGACCACCCACCGGCGGCCAGGTGCTCCCCCGGACCCTCACTCATCTTGACGCTCTGGTCCAGCACGAAGTCCGATGCCTCCTGGAAGGTCACGACCATTTTCATCCCCCGGAATACAGAGGAAATTCAGCTATAATTGTAGGCGTGTGTTTCCGGGAGGATCCTGGGTGTGGATTACGATGATATAGGCCTTCCTTAGGGCAGAGTGCGGCCAGGGGTCGATAGCGGGCGGTGATCCACATGTGGCGGGTGTGCAGCGATACGTTAAACACGGCAGGTACCGTACATCCTGCCGCTGGCCCGGTACAGGGTGAATGTGCGTGTCCACCCGTGGGTACTGCCCCCGCCAGGACTGTGTACGCTTGACGGTCGGCACACGGGCGTGAGAGAGAGAGGACATGAGAGAAATGGATAGAAGGGATGGCGACGCCCAGCGTATGGAGTGGAGCATAGAGACGAGGACGACGTAATCATTTGCGTTCAGACACAGCCTCCCATCTTGTCGTGGCATTGGTCTCAAGTGTGATGTGTTACATATCTTGTAGGGAACGCCTTCCTCTCCGTCCTACCCTGACCCTACTCCACTCTCCCTGTGTGTGTGGTGAGCGTGCATTCTTCCCTCCCTGTCATCAGACCAGCGCTCAAGTTCCCGCCCCAAAATCATCGGCACAAACGATGATTTGTGGTGGGAATTCGAGGGCCGGTCTAATGACAAAGAAGGAACACTACACACGAGCAGGGTATGATGGAGAGGAGGGTGTGTGTCCCCTGCTGGATATACAATGCAGAATTAAACGACCGAAGACAGATGAAACGTTAAAGACATGGAAGCTTTAAACCAGGGGCCTGGGAACCGAGTAAGCTGATGAAAGGACAGGATGACTGGGGGGACTCACCAGCCGCGGCCATGGAGGGAAATATGGACAAAACTGGAGACAGAACCCTGGCAGTACCTGTGGTTCCTCTGGTGTGGTATTGAGGTACGGCAGACGTACATACCTCACCCCAGAGCGACAGGTCTCTGAACCACTTCCCTGACTCATCAGTTGTTGACTCGTGTCCACCAAACATAATAAAGACGTTGGAAACTTAGAACAAATGCAGATAAAAGGGGAAAAACATTCCATCAGTCAGCATGATGGAGAGAAGGACCTACAGATCTGATTTCTTTTTCTGTAAAGAAGCGTAAATTCAGAGGTAATATTATAGATTTCTCAATACAAGAGATTTCAGATATACGATAATGTTTTCCTGTTGAATAAGGTATAATGTTAAAGTATGAACCTGGCTACAGAAAATTCTTCAGTAGCATATTTGTATAAAACTGGAATAAAGAACCATCAGATATTGTGAAAATGAAGACAGTCATAATATCTAAATCACGTCCAGACAGATGCTTTTAATTTCACGAATTGGCAGTGAAGAAGACATTATGGCCCATGAGAAACCAGTTAGGAGTATAATGTGTAGGTATGTAAACCTATTTTCCAGACGTAGTCGCCAAATACCTTTTTTCCCTAGAATATCCGACGACTTTCTTCAAGTAAAATGTGCTTTCTATTCACTCCTTCCCATGAAAATGTCTATATTAGTACACTCTTCCTCTGTTGCTCGGTGTTCGTAGCTGTTTTTTCTGCCTTCTGATACGTCGGAGGGAGTTGTGGGTGGGGAGGGAGGAGCCTTCTTCTTTACTGTCCTGTCTCTATCTAGAAAAATTAGCAGAAGACCTCATTCTCGACCATTGGGTCCTCTGTTATCTGGGTTTCCCATGTGTTTATGGGAGTGGACACAACGATGGTAAACAGGAGGTTAGACCTGTGTCCGCGGTGAGTGAATTATCAGTAGATCAGCACTCCCTCCCCTGGTGGTGATAGGTAAGGCCGGCGACCCTAGGTGGGCTGAGGTAGGGACAACCCTCCCACGGATGGTGACAGATAAGATGACTTTGACCACGGTGGACTGTGGCCGGAACGACCCTTTACCGCAGATGGCGACAGATATGCTGGGGCCTTCCGTGACCCACAGTGAGATGAACAAACGAGCAGCATTTACATGCAATGCAGTTCTTGTTGGCGTTGGATAGATGCGCGCGTAGTCCCAAGGAGACGCTCGTCCTCCCGCTGACACATAGGAAATTCCTGGAGTTGTATGTCACCAGAAGGTATGAGAGTGTTGCCCTGCCAGGGTTGGTGGTGTTGTTTCCTCGGCCGGAGGAAGAGGACGCACAGATACAGCATCATCAAGGTGGCGTTCTCTGTCCCTGGTTCCGCAGCAGACCACCACGCAAACATCAGTTCTCACTCTTCCTCAACTCATCTTGGGTTGAGGAATGATATATGGTTCTTCCTCATTTCAGAATGTATCGTGAACCTGCAGTAAGATTTGGATGTCACCTTTTGTGGTAGCATAGGAGGTGATGATGTTTATAGTGTGTTTTGTACGGTTCACTCATGTGATCGTTTTCGTTGAGCAATAGTGAAGGAAACTAATTTCTCAGCATATTTCGTCCGAGATTTCGATGAGACGGTCACCATGTTCATGTGCCGATATTTATATTTTATGCTGAAGGCTCCAGTCACGGACAAAACTTCACATCAAGGCCAAGCCTTAAGTGAAATAAAGGGAGAATTATGAAGCGGAAAAAGAAAAGACAAGAGAAAGTATTTATGAGTTTTTGAGGACGTGAAAGACTTGTAAGTGTTTCCTATGGACAAAAACATGAAAAGAATTTTACTGATACAAACATTACATTGTTTATGACTGCAATTAGTGCGCTTGTAAGAGTAAACACTGTTGTTTACAGGAGTACATGGGAGGGGTTGTGGTGATAAGGTAACATGGAGGGGGAAAGTCAGGGAGCAAATGATTATGACGAGTTTCAAATAAGATATACATAGAAATAGCTGGAGGGTATTTGGTGTTGGATGGTGTAGGTGTTGTGTTGGCTCACACCTGAAGCAAACTAAAGCAGTGCTCCGTCTTCCCTGTTGGCTTGTGCCAAGCTTATGTTCGTGCGTTTCAGCTGTGACCTTTACCCTGAAGACCAAGACACGACAAAGTCAACCCCGAGGCCAACCTTCTACTTGTCAACACTGCTAGTGACTTGAGTTGTCATCACCGTTCCAGCGAGAGACCAGAAGGTCGAGGCCATAACCCGTATTGACTATGTAGACCTGACTGACTTCTCAGTACTTTAGTGAAGACTTACAGAATTCGTGATGACCCTTGTACCCGAGGAATCCTTGAGGATATCACTGTAAAGATTACCCTCAGGCCAATAGAAATCATCTCATACCTCTAGAGCCGCGTCAGTAATGGGTAAGGCCGGAAAGAAAGGTTAGATAATAAAGTTGAATGACAGGAAAGGAATTGAAGGTTAGATATCTTAGATGGGTACGAAGAGGAACTTCAGGCTTGGTGTAAACCAACAGTGCTCTTGTGAGAGCTAATCCAGTACTCAAAATGAGATGAGAGGGGTGCTCTCCCATCCTCTCCCCCCAATTAATTACCTTCCTGTTTGGTGAGCCGGCGCTGAGCGAGGATGAGTGATGACAACTGCACTTCACTTTTGTGTCTGGGCTTCCCTTCGGGGGCTTCAGTAGTTGCCAAGGACTCCACCGAGGCAGATATTGACCCAGGTGTTCCAGCCCTCGCCGTAGTAGCGAAGAAGAGCGAAGGCTTTCTGCGAACAGACGACGCTGAGAGGCATCCTCACCTTGAGTACTTACTGAGGTCACCCTGCTGGTCCCTGGGGTCATGGCTGATGTAACACTGGTACTGAGGTCACCCTGCTGGTCCCTGGGGTCATGGCTGATGTAACACTAGTACTGAGGTCGCCCTGCTGGTCCCTGGGGTCATGCCAACTTTGAGTTACATCCTTGAATGATTTATGTCCATATATTTTTTTTTTTCAATTATGGTTTTCTTTGGATATGATTTTGATGAGTATTGCGTACACTATGTAGTCGCAGGGCAACTCGAGTTCTCGATTGATGTGCCACAGTCGAATTGTTCAATGTTTCCTTTCATTCACAAGTTGTATAACGTGATTACATTGTTCATGTGTTTATAGTGGTTGGATGTTGTTTCTTAATCCTTTGATGTGGCGTGCGATCGTGGTAGTTTGAACCACCAAGGTAGCTTTTGTTTTATGTGTGGAAATTATACAGTAAACTCACGGGGGAGACGTGCTTCAAACCTTATAAAAACTGGCTATAAATTGTATCTCACTGTGCTGTGGTTAGCGTTGTGAGTCATTACGGACTCGCATGGGTTCGAATCCTGGACGCGGCATTCGGCCTACACCCAACCAAGGTGTTCATCCTCCCTCGAAGCTGATCGATAAATAGGTGCCTGACTTAGGCTGGGGTGTATGTGTGAGTGTATGTACCTACACACGTAGGAGTCAAGACATGACACACATATACCAAGTTAAGGGACACGGCCACACGAACGTAGAACTCTCTGCCCGTAACACACACACACACACACACACACACACACTCACACATGATGATCACAACCAGTGGTCACACATGACTCAAGGAAATCACGTTGCACACGACATCATCCAGCGGTGAAAGCGACCCAACATCAGTGTATTGTGAGCTTACTGCTTTGTAGCGTTGATTGTCTGTTGTAATCCGATTTAAAATGCAATGTTCGTCTCTTTTGTATCCGTAATGTAATCCGATTTAAAATGCAATGTTCGTCTCTTTTATCATTTGTTAATTATGTTTTACATATAGTCAAATCGGTTTGCATCGTGAAGAACTGTACATGAGCTAATAAGAAAGACAAAAAGGAAGACCAATGATTTATGTTGCGACCTGAGAAGTGAGACAGTGTCATGGTAAGAAGTTTAAACGTGACAGAGTATTTTGAACGTCACCATTGGAAACAGCAAGCCTGTGTAGATCCCCCTGAAGCCAGACACATAGACCCCCTGAAACCAGACGCAGAGATCCTCTGAAAATAGACACACAGACCTCCTGAAATCAAGCTCATAGTTCCTCCTGAAACCAGACATATAGATCCTCCAGAAACCAAACACATAAGTCCCCTGAAACCAGACTCATAGATTCCCCTGATACCAGACACATAGTTCCCCTGAAACCACACATATATCTAGACCCCCCTGAAACCAAACACATCTGTGTTAGTTAACACACACACACACACACACACACACACACACACACACACACACACACACACACACCACTCGTCCATCCGTCCACAATTTATTAGTTCCTGTAGGATAACTGCAAAACCCATTGTTCGATTGAAGTGTCAGATCAAAAGCCAGGCCTGCTGGGTTCCTTATGGCCTGTCACTCTCCACTCTAACCCCCCACCACTGTTTTACATCCTCCCTCCCCACCACTCCGCCCGGGACGGCCGTCAACCCGGTCAATCAAGGCCAACGGTGGGCCTACCTGCGCTCGAGTTTCGCGTCTGGTGTGGCTGAGGGGAACAGATATTGTGAAAACATTTCCTCTCTCATAACGAAAATGGCCTTACAAGATCTTAGCGGATTTATCATTTCCAGTACAGGTCAGGAGAAGTTGGATTTAAGTTCGTATACGGATTCTCTTGTAGTGAATTATTACGGGGCTCTTTAGAGAGAGCAGTGGATTGAATTCAACCATACTTCACCACACTCGATATGTGAAATTAGGTAAATTCTAGGAAGTTTCTACTTGAGATCATTGGCTCCAAACCTCCGGCAACGCCAGCTGAAATGGCCTCCATCAGTCGTTGGTAAAACCCAAAGCAGGGGAGAGTACCTGTGCTGGCGTCTCGTATCGTCACACAACTGCTGTACCAGGTGTCCTTGCCTTCCTCAGCCCATACTGTCCCGCTTTCTCCTCTCCTGGCTGTACCAGTTGATGGGTATGACTCCTGGCTGTACCAGCTGATGGGGACAATCATTCTGTCTGTTTCAAGTGATGGAGATGGCTCTCTTGGCTGTACCAGCTGATGGGGACGGCTATCTTGGCTATACCAACTGAATGGAACGAATCTCGTGGCTGTTGCAACTCGATTTGGATGATGCCTCTGTCTTTAGGAACTGATGGGAGTGGCCACAGCTGGGAGAGTCGTCCCCATCCGCCGCTACAGCCAGGAGAGTCGTCCCCATCCGCTGCTACAACTGGGAGAGTCGTCCCCATCCGCTGCTACAGCCAGGAGAGTCGTCCCCATCCGCTGCTACAACTGAGAGAGTCGTCCTCATCTACTGTTACAACCAGGAAATGAGGATATGGAACATTATGGGCTGGGGAAGGCAGGGAGAAGACAAGTATACCGACAGCAGCAGCTGTAGTTGTTTGACGATACGAGACGCCATCACAAGTAGACCATCCTCCTGGTCCTCCACCTCCTGT
The DNA here is from genome assembly GCA_032273605.1 of Panulirus laevicauda. NCBI lineage: Eukaryota > Metazoa > Arthropoda > Malacostraca > Decapoda > Palinuridae > Panulirus > Panulirus laevicauda. The sequence continues at coordinate 9,485 of JAUTXX010526981.1, read as the reverse complement.
CGATCCAGCGTGTGTGCCTGCCCTGCGGCCCACCGCTGGTGCCGACACCCAAGCCTGTGAACCAGAGGCAGTAGACATTACCTGTCCTGACAGGGAGGGTGGTATGGTTGTCTTGAGGGAGGGATGTCGCCTCCCAGCCGCCCAGACACATCCTCGCTTGTGGTGGTGGTGGTGGTGGTGTCGCAAGAGGCGGGTCGCTGGCCTCAGGCTCTGTTTTTCGACGGCTGTTTTTTTAAGGGTTCCAAAGGCATGATGTCAGCAGCAGAGGCACCCCCACCCCCCTGCTACCCATGGCTGTGTCCACGGACTCTAGGGAAGATCTCTGTTGCTCAGGGCTGTATCAAGGACTCTAGGAATGCTGTCTGATGCACATGGCTGCTTCATGAATTCCAGGGCCGCTGACTGTTGTTCATGGCTGCGTCATAGACTCCAGGGGATTGTCTATTGCTCATTGCTATGTCAAGGACTTCAAGGACGCTGAGAGTTGGTCATGGCTTTACAAGAGTTCTGACAGCCTTGTCATTTCTTTTCACGTGTATCATTATGTATGTATATACGCACTATATATGTGTGTGTGTGTTGCAAGAGGTCACATTGGTGCGCGCTCCCTCTTGTGTGTGTTTGAATTTTGTCCGTTTGTGTGAATTAGCATCATAATGTCCATAGGAATGTGCAGATAAACTAATGTATATCCAGGATCATTGATGTTCGCTCAGATAGATGAACGTGAGAGATATGGATCGCTGTGCGGGGGGCAACCCATGGTGTTGATGCCAGGCCGAGAGCTGCTGCTGGTGAGCGAGTGTCAGCAGCTGACGATGGTGGTGGTGGTGGCAGTAGTACTCGTGGTGGGCGGGCGTCAGCAGCTGACGATAATGGTGGTGGCAGTAGTACTCGTGGTGGGCGGGCGTCAGAAGCTGACGTTAGTTGTAGTAGTCGTAATAATGGCCGGACGTCAGCAGCTGACGTTGGTAGTACTGGTGGTGTTTGTGGGCGGCGGACGTCAGCAGCAGCTGACGCTGATGGCAGTTGATGGTGGGTGGGCGTCAGTTCCCGTTGCCCAAGGCCTCCCCCCCTCCATCAGCAGTCGTCCGGAACTTCTCCCATCGTAACCTCACACGTCAGGCAGACACCAGCAGCTCCACTCTCACTGTGGTTTAAAGCGTTGTCGTCTTATCTCCCGGGCTTCCGTTGATAACAGCGATAAAGAACCAACACGTTCAAAGCACTTCTTAACACAAGACAAACTCGACCACTTCATGGTGCAAGTCCTGGTGGTTCATTTTGGTGGGTCTTGGCTCTCCTTTCTTACCCCTGATCCCCTGGGAGCGACGGTATAACCCGTGGGGTACAACGGGCGCCTGGCCTCAGACCACAGCCATCACAGTGGTCATACTCTCGTGCTCAACGGTCGTATAGTCCAGCTTTGAAGGAGTAAAGTTCTCCACAGGTGACCGGTATGAGTGGCTACTGGGGCCTGTGTACCGGTAGCCACAATGTAGATGGGGTTTTTACTAGTCACCAGGTAACACCGGTACTTGTACCAATGCAGTGGCTGTGTTGGTAAGCCTCCTCTTGGCGAACCGAAAGGCACACAAAGAAAAGATCGTAATTACGCACGCATATGAGTGTGGATGATTCTTCTGTGTAATGTTCAGGCACATAGTTCCTCGGGACTTGCCTCATGCACTTGTCCCTTAGCGGTATTCTGGTAGCCTTTGCATCACGTTGCCTGGTACATATTTTGTCTTTTCCATAATGATGTTTCATAAACCTCAAGTGATTATTGTGTTTGATACCACGGCTATTAGGTCTTTAAGCCACACCTCTCTGGAGGTCCCGTGGGCTATTGTGTTGAGAACGGTGCAAGACTGTAGGTTTATCTAACCTATCATTATACCTCTTCCCCGACATGATCTATACTTCATCCTTTTGCGACAGCAACAGAAATAGCTTCAACAGGGAACCCAGATTGTCCGTAAGATCACCTGTGCGTCCTTTCCAGTGTCTTTGGTGGTCCTGTGAGTATCCTATATACAGGTCACCCCAGCAGGAGGCTGGACGGAGGACCAGGGGACGCTACACGACCGCTTCGCTGGATATAATTCCCGCCCTCCGCTGGCGCTGTTGAACCCGGCGGCCGCGGCCAACAGCCATAGTTTTTCGTGGTGGTTGATCCGTGCAGGCAGGCGGCCGGACGGGGCTTCCACTGCCGGCCCCTGGTCGCTGCTGGTGGCTCTAGGCTTGAGTCCAGATGAGGTCCGATCTGCTACAAGTTCTTCAGAACTTTCGTCTCGTTAGCTTTGTAATGAACTTTTTTTTCAGGAGCGTGTCGCGGGTGTGGACGAAATGGGGTTCTGATGACACAGTGCTTGTCAGGTGCCCAGGGGCTCTGGCTTGCTCCACCTCTTTCTTACTGACCTTCAGTACTGTGACGTGCTAGCTGATGTCACACCCCGGCCGACACCAGGACACAGGACTGGGATCGTCCTAGTCATATGTTACTAGGTTCCTTCACCCCGGCTAGTATTATAAATTCTCTCATCTGTTATCGTCGCGTACGTGTATTGATGGAATTATTGATGAAACAAAATGATTATACTCATTCTAATGATAACCGCAATCAAATTGTAACTGTATAGATAATAAACCTATCAAACTTATCATTATGAATGAAACGTCCATTAACCTTAAGCTAGATTAGAATTTTTTCCAAATTAAGAATTGATTTTTGTGTACTCGTCCCCAGGCTGTGGACGTCAGCGCAAAAGAGAATACAGAATGTACACCGTTACGTATCGTAACATATTAACAATGACTGGATAGTATTCAGTGAATCATTCACCAATTTACATTGTAAGTAAACTATATACAAAACGTTGAACAACTGTGATTGTATAATACATCAAAATATAACAAGTGAGCAGTTGATATTAAGCAAATTTTGGATACTTTTTGAGTAAATGAGATAGGGTATTGTTATTGATGAAATTCCTACACATACCTTATAATTTTTGGTTAGAGTGATCTCTGAACTCACTAATTTTACAACAGTCAAGAACATAATGTTGCAAGGAAGGAGGGTATAGCTTCTCTAGAAAAATTGACATTTGTTCTGTTCAGCGTCAATTGGAGGGGCAAACTCCCACGACTGTCTGCAGCCTAGCAAGAGTTAGGCAACGTCAACATGAAGATGTTTACTGATCGTGGTAGTGGAGCAATATGCCGTATATACGGTTCATGGTAGACGAATCTGCGTGTGCTGAGTTTATTTCGTTTGAAGTCTAAAAGATTTGGTTTATGGCTACTCGCAGGTAGAACCATGGGGTAATCAATTCTAGTCTTCGAGGAAGATTTTTTTTTTTCTTTTGCTAATTCATTAGCCTTATCTTGCGTTCTGGAGTCTGACTCCATCTTGGGTAACTACCATACCAAATTACCCAAGTAACATCACGCGATCTGTCGTGTCCAGGCCCAGCTTGGAGTGAGAACCACTCTTACCTTTAGGTTTGAGAGAGAAATTATTGAGGCGGTTGATGATACTGGAGGAAGGGGCGGGCACCCTGGGGAAGACGCTGTGCAGACAATAGCTTCAAGATGAACAGTTTCATACGTCCAGGAAGGCCTTTAGGAATTCAGAGTTCAGGAAATGTATTTCTCCACGAAACCCAATGGGAAATAAATATATATGCTGTCGGTTCACCTTTACTACAAGGTTACTTTATTTTCTAGAGATATTTCTCTTATTTTCTGCTGTGGCCGATACATCCCGAGCCGACCTAATCCCTTGTTCCTAATATAATTTAGTCTGATAACTCGGAAATGAAGGTGATAACACCAGAGACTATATCAGCCGCGTTATAAGAACGAACCAGTCACAGGTAGTGACAAGAGTGATTATTTCGGCAGCAGAGAGCGACTTGGTGGCACCTCCGACGGGTTGCGAAGGTTGGAGTGTTACCCTGGGTGTGGCTGTCACTCTCTACCATTGTGGACAGGATGGGAGACACTGGGTCTAGGCTTTTATAGGGACCAGAGGATAAGGGTACGGAGCCCCTGGGTTTATCTGTCACAGGGGCCAGGGATGTAGGCACACGGGGCACCTAGATTTGGTTGTCAAAGGGGCTTGGGATGGGGACACGGGGGGCGCTTAGGTTTAGCTGTCACTGCTACTGTCAAAGGGAAAGAGTGATGAAAAGTTGGAGGACACATCGTGTGGTTGGGCTGGCCTATCACAGATCCCACAGGAGGAGGAGTATGGGGTACGCCGGCGCAGCTGTAGCTGTTACTCTCCATCACGAGGACCAGGAATGGAAGGACCCAGTGATGTAGGGCTGTGCTTGTGGCTGTCTCTGACCCAGGCCAGGACGGAGATGATACAGGGAGGGAACGGGGCCTTAAAGATGACCCTCGTCGTCACGTGAGTCGTGGAAGGAAGCAGCGCATTGGGATTCCAGGCGGTGACTTTCACTGCCTCGTCACAGGGGCAAGAAGAGAGGACGGGAAAGAACCAGATCCATCGTAGACACCAGGGATGGGAGAGGCAAGGATGGAGGGCAGGTGAGTTTGTTGTAAGAGTCCGTCGTAGCGCGTAGGGGGGATGGCAGGAGGGACCCCAGAGAACCCCCGGTCTCTGATTACTCTTCCGGTCACAGTGGCCAGGGAGGGAGGTGGTGGAGGTGGTGGGCACAGAACCTGCAGGTGGGGTTGTCTGCTACTGCCAATTATAGGGGCCAGAGAGGCAGGAGGAAGCGGCTCGACTGTAAATGACTGATAATGTGGGCTACTGTAGTCAGAGATTGTGGGTGTGGGTGCCCGGGTATGGCTATCGTTGCTTGTTGTACACAGACGAGCGATGGAGTGAGGCGTGGAGGGTCTGGGCCCCGGATGGAGCCGTCATGGCCTTCAAAGGTGTCAGGGAGGGAAGTGTGGGAGGGCTGGGAGCCCCGGATATGGTTGTTACGTCCTGTTACTGGAGTCAGAGGAGGAGTTAGATGACAGGCAGAGTGGCATGTGGACATCTGTGCCAGCCACAGTGGCCAGAGACATAGCCAGGAGGCCCGGGTGTGGCTGTTATTTCCCGTCACAAAGTTCAGGGATGGAGGAAGGGAGGCTGTAGGGTAGGAGGCTGGCCTGGGAATGGCTGCGTCTGGCACGGAGGCTGGGAAGGAGGACTGGAGGGGTATAGGACCTTGAGTGCTGTCACTACTCGTCACGAGGATTAGGGAGGGTAGGCTGACACTCCCCGTCCTAAGCACCAGGGTAAGTGTAAAGGCAAAATGGTGGGAAGGGAGCTTTCAGGGTGGATATCACTGCACGTCACAGGGAGCAGGGAGAGAGGGCTGGGTGGCAGAAGGACAGAGGTGTGGGTGTCACCTCCCATCACAAGAAGGGGTGGTGGCACGGGCCGTGGCCCTAATCCTCCCCGGGGTCACACTACCAGAGAAGCCTAACACCATTACAGTCTTCCCACACCAACAGTAATCGTATAGTTCACTGAATTATTTCAACGACTGAAATAGTGTGAGTCTGGTAGTGGGTAGCCTTAAAGAAACCCTAAACCTGTCTTCTCCTGCCTCCCTGACCTTGTCGTGGCCCTTGACCTGTTTCCTGCAGCCTCCGTGATCTCTCGTGACCCCAGACGATTCTGCTGCCTTCCTGATCTTGGCTTGGCCCTCCACATGTGTATTGCTGCCTTCCTCATCTTCTGCTACCTCCCTAGCTTTGCTGTGGCTCCTGACCTGTCTTCTGCTGCCTGCTTGATATTGTCGTAACCCCTGACCTCTCTTCTGCTACCTCCCTAGCCTTACTGTGGCTCCTGACTCATCTTCTTCTGAAAAGAAAATCTTTAATGTAAGGATAGATTTCTCTTTAAATGCATACACAAAGTGACGTACATCTTACTGTTGCTCTTGTCTCTCTAGGGAAGACCTATCGAGCCCTCTAAGCCTAGCGAGAGGCGTGGAAAGTGGTGAGGTATGTAGAGAGATAGAGTGTAAGCTCTTACCATTCCTGTTACCCATTAAAACTCCTCAGAGGAAGCTTGTCGTAGATATGGATAATAATTCTAATAAAGATATTCTAATAAAGATATTCTAATAAAGATATTCTAATAAAGATATTCTAATTACCATAACTACCATAATTATCGTAAGTATCATTATTCTTACTCAAGAGTTTATAGTAGTAGATCAGATGGTACAGTAATTTTCAACTTTCTTGAAAAAGAAAATAAATTTTCGGCAGTAAAGGTTTCTGGCGGTGAGGAGGAGGTGTAAGGGAGGAGGGTGGGGTCGGCCGGACGGGCCTCGTTGTGGGGTGCGCGGGTCAGGGAGCCGTCCGTACACGGAAAGCCAATATACGGATGTGGTGTGGGCTTGCTCAGACCGCCCCACCTGCTGGCCAGGCCCACCAATTGCTGGTTCGGTATGCCCACCCACTACTAACAGTCCAGGCCCACCCATTGCTGGCGGGCCAAACCCACTCACTGCTGGGTGGCCAAGTGCGCCCACGACTGGCTGGCCGAGCCCACCCGCTGCTGGCTGGCCGAGCTCACCCATTACTGCCTGGCTAAGCTCACCCAGTGCTGGCTAGGCAGGCCTACCTCCTGCGAGCCAGGCCCATCCACTGCTGGACAGTCTTATCCGCTGTTGACTAGGCCTGCCCACTGCTGGCCAGGCCTACCCATTGCTGGCCGGCTGGCCCCTCCTCCTGCTGGCCAGGCGCACCTAAATCAGACTCGGCCCTCTCACATTATCAGACCCTTGTGAACAGGACAGTCGGACACCTTCTGGTGTGGTAGCCTGGCCCTTGATTAGACCCTTTAAGCTTCAGGTCAAAGCCCAGGTCATTATCAGATGTCGTGCTTGAGGTGTTTATTAGGAGGTGTAAACAATCCTTCACCGGTAACATCTTTCAGTGGGATGTTTATAATGGCGTCAGGAATTACCTGAACGTTCACATCATTGCCAAACCACATCGTTATGATGTGATACATCAGACCTTCTAACTTGTCTCGGTATAACTGGTGAAAGAGTTCTGTTCTTCAGAGAGCCATTTGCTTATTCCATCCGGTAGGAGGAGAGGTTTTCTCAGTCCCTAGGTCCTCAGGCTACCCCGCCACACATCCCTCACCTGCTGCCTCGCTCTCCATCATTGCCCTCCGTGGCCCCCTGGGTGCAGACTCCTGCCTCACTTCTGTACCTCACACCCCAGACGAGGCTTGACACATCCCTGGGATCACGATGGTTTCTTCCACGGGTTTCCTCACCTTTCATTTATTCTACAGTTCCGATTATTCAGCCAATCGGAGTCTACCTAGTTGTTAAGAAGACCATCAGTTTAGTTGATTTGCCACATGTTCAGCTTTGTATGTCATTCGCAATACCTTTTTCACTTATATGTCCATTTTGAATACCTGAATCGCAGATCCTTCTCCAGCGTCTTACGAACATGACTGTGTGTTTTTATCCCTCTCTCGGTCTTTCAAATAAGGCGACATTTATTCTATTAGCAGACATTCAGCTTGCTCTATAATGTTCAAAACTGCTGGGTCACATCGTGTTCATTTGTTCTCTACTATTCATCCCACACCAGCTGCGTCCTCTCCCCTACCTCCCGTCCCAAGCCATCCCACCTCTCATTACGTGTCCCTTCTACCAGATCCCTACAGTGTCTTCCGTGTAAACTGCCAGTCGTATTTGACCCATCTGGGTTTTTTTTTTCTTCTGACTGAAGGCTCATCCTAGACCACTCGGTCGGTCCTCGACTCACACACACAATCCTTTTACTTACAATACAATATATGTTTGTGCCAGTAGTTTCTCCCACCATACACCTGCCACACAATACATGACCCATTTCTTCGCTCTCTCTAAATAAGAAAATAAGCTTTCACAGCAACAAGGCAACACAAACATTAATTTTTCAAGGAATTTAACAATTTTCATCTTCATAGCACAACTCTGGTCTGGACTTCCGCGCCTAATTATAAACCTAATTTGCTCATCTTGTCATTTCTAATCTTTTGAGCTTGTTCGTCATTTCATTACCATACATTGTATTCCCCTTTACTTGATGAAGGTATACGAAGGTAGATTTTCAGCGAACGTCTCGCACCTTTACGCTGATAACTTTCTCCGTATATAACATACATCTTTACAGTTCTTGCTGCAGTCAGCAGCCAGTCTGTTGTGCATCATGTGGGCCATCCTGTTGTGCAAGAGTGGACTGCAGAGATCACACCCAGAGCCCGTGTCCACAACCCTCGGTTTCTATACATTTTCCCCCTGAAGGTCTGGTGTATAAGTGGCAACACCTCCCACCAGGTTTACTGTTAGGTCGTCCGTCTGAGGAGCCTCGCCATGTTGCACCTTCTGTTGCCTCCAGCCTGACCAGTACTCTCATCCTTGTGTGCCCCAGTGTACTATGCACTGGCGACTGCTCGGAAGTAATCCTGCGGGTGAACTGGGCATAATGGCCGGGTTATCTGCGACTGACTAACAGGACGCACCTGGCCTCCCTCAAATCTCTGCGCTAAAGAGACACGCTCACATAGTGATTGATGTAAACATGACAAGGTAGATATAGAATTCCAGGGCATTCCAGGAGATTGTCCACTTACAGCGGAATGGACTAGAGGTGAAAAGACAAATCCAGAATATTGGGAGAGTGGTCACAGCGGTCAGGAATATAGGTAGGGTGAGAGAGGAATTATTTGAGAATGGAGAACGTGAGGGTTTCAGTCCCACCACCATCCGTATGGGAGAAATTCAACCATTCCCTATGGTGAACGTTGAAATCCCCGAAGAAGAGGATCTCGGCTTGCGGGTGAGAGGATGTTACAATTAGGAGAGCAGTAGGCGAAACAAAGGAAAAGTGTGATAGTTGGGAGACATAACATCAAAGTTTGGGGTTTCAAGGTCCTTGAGGCGTGCAACAAGTGTGTTATGTTGGAATAAGCACAAACACCAACCTTGAACCGGAATCGTGAGTGGAGATAATAGTAGTTGGATATGAAAAAAAAGGGACCAGAGAGAACAGTCATTTAGACCTATATTCTATGTCAAATTTTGATTACAACTTTGGTGCTTCGAGTAAATTTGATTAAGAATTATCTTGATGAAATATGAATAATGATGTCACTCGGGAGGGTCATCACGCACAGAGGGCTTAATGAAACATCAACCACCGACCCTCAGTGTGTAACTCGACACACCTCAGGAATACACAACAAGAGACCTCAAAACTGTCATATTGTCCCGTCAAGGGTAAGACTTGGCCACAGATACATGCAACAGGTTACTGGTGAAGAGCCACTACCAGATACAAATAACATGTGAAGTATATCATGGATCTTTTAAACAAATATTGAAGCTCTAGATTGTTGAATGTCCTCATATCGATCATTTTTACACGGTCTAGCACGTCCTTGATGGTACTATGTGATTATTTCGCTGCAATGGAAGATGTACCTTTGGTTCATC
>JAUTXX010526970.1:0-11165 GCA_032273605.1 Panulirus laevicauda | reverse complement strand
TCTCTTCTCCACAACATTCTCTCCTCTTTCTACAAATCTTCACCTTCGCCTAGAAAGTGATCAGACATCCCTCCAGCTGCCCCTCTCAGCACATTAACATCCAAAAGTCTCTCTTCTACACGCCTGTCAATTAACACATAATCCAATAACGCTCCCTGGTAATCTCTTCTGCTCACATACGTATACTTATGTATATCTTTTTTAAACCAGGTATTCCCAATCACCAGTCCTTTTTCAGCACACGAATCCATAACCTCTTCACTATTTCCATTTACAACACTGAACACCCCATGTACACCAATTATACCCTCAATTACCACATTACTCACCTTTATATTCAAATCACCCATCACTATAACCTGGTCTCATGCATCAAAGCTGCTAACACACTCACTCCGCTGCTCCCAAAACATTTAATAATTATTGTAAAATAAAAAATATGATCTAAGTAGTTATTTTGTTGACAGCTCTGTAACTCCTGTAAGTTGGTAAAAGTGGGTCACGTGGTATTATCTGAAGTCATCAGACTTTCCTTTCCATATTTTTGAAATATTGCACATCTCTGGAACACAGTGAGGATGTCTAGGGTTGGGGAACAAAGGAGTTGTCTCCTGGTTGGAGGTGAGGTATGGCTGATTTGTCTAAACCAATCTTTCCCTGCACTTCAACATGGCAATAGGTAAGAGCTCTTTGACAAGTCCAAGTGAACTTAGAAATGATGAAACTGATTGGAAGTGATAATCATATGAGCTTGAGATTTTCAGTCTTTTCCTCTATGGCTATAGTCTTTGGTAATTTACCAGTTCAGCCATGACTTTGAAGCAGTTCTGAATAATGAGCACTGGGTAATTTTGTCTTGATGGTGGTAGTGTTTTGAGAATAGAATACTTTATCATGCATGACTTGAAGCAGTATGTTCTATTCTAGTATATCAAATAAGGCTATGTGAAGGTTATGAGTATCAGGGAAAATGAGGGATAGCTCAACTTAAGCATTGGTGAAACACCTGCAATAAATCATCAAAATCTATTAAAAGTACCAAACTTCTGTAGCAGCAAACATTATTAGTATTCTAGCAGAAATATGTGTGAAACATTTATGATTAAGCACTGTGCCAACTGCCAATGAAAATCAACATACAGATGACTACCAAGCCACCATTCAAGCCATCACCTGAACTCCCTACAAGCAGCCTGAGCAGCTCATGACAATCAATGCTAGTATACTTTTATAAATCTTGTCTGCCACTGGAGGTTAGATGAGGTTTTCATAGGTTCTGTTGATGTTTTATGAGTATTCAATCTACTTTTATATTTATCAATTAATTCCTTATTCAAGGCTCAGGACTCACATTCATTACCATTCAAGGCCCAGGACTTGCATCCAGACAACGCTGTTGTAAAGGTTATAGGTATGTAAAATCTTAGTCATCACAACTTACCTTTGTGATATATAATTTGATATGCCTGATTATTATCCTGGCCAATACTAAAACTCTATATCTCCCTGACATCCTGGTATAAATTCTGCATTATCAAACTGACTTAGCATAATAAATTACTAAAAGTAAGCTTGCTGTAAAAATAAACACAAACTCCAAGCTTTCGACTGTATTTCAAGCCATTTTCAAAGATACAGTCATTATGAACAAGAGAATATACACAAAACCAGGCAACACCACACTTGAGGAAACAACGAACAGTTGATCTGAGAAACATGGAAAGGTTGTCCAGAATGGTACAGTGACCTGTACCTCTACCTGGCATATGACGTCAATCAGTTACCGACTTCTTAACTTTGGAGATATCATTAAAATATTACCTAATCAATATGTATTTCATTCATGTTTATGGTGCTGTTAACTTTAATAAGAGTGGATTGAACAATAAGCCTTTCTGTAAGTGGACACATAAAAGAGTAAACAATTTTGACACCTCCCAATTAATATGCTTATCCCTCCTAATGTAATAAGAAAGAAGACAAATTCAACAAAATTATTTTTGTTCTACCCCATCATATGGAATTTTCACCTCTTACTAGTATTTTGAAACAACTAGCTATGGAGACTCTACTGCCATGGCCAACTCACTAAGGGAGTTCCAGGAGGAAACAGGTGTCAGATATATAGATAGACTTAACATTATTATCAAATATGACAACACAATATGGAATTCCTTAATAAGCAGACTATCAACTAATTAAAATTTAAGGTGTCTGCTTTGTTCCATGTAAAGTCCGTAACAAGAAGTATAATAGCCAGACAGGTAAACACTTAAAAGAAAGGATTCAACAGCATAAGTATTCTGTAAGGACAGCCTTGGAATCAAACACAATATGCAAACATTGAAAAAATTATTCACAACCTGTGAACTGGGTAGTCAGTTTACCCCTATGTGTCACTTTAATAAAAAGGCTCCTTGTCAAATCCTCTCTTATATCAAAGTTAACATAAACATGAATGAAAGAATGTATAACTTGGTAATGTCTTAATGAAATCTCTGTTGAAAAGTGGTAAAATTAAAAAAACAGTTGCTGACCTAACATTCTTTGCCAGGTAGAGGGATGAGTTACTTTACCGTTCTGGTCAACCTTTTCATATTTCTCAGATCAACTGCTCCTTGTTTCTTCAGCTGTGGTGTAGTTCGGTATTGTATACATACTCTTCTGTTCATCATGATTCTGTATCCTTGAAAATGGCTTAGAATACAGTCGAAAGCTTGGAGCTTCTATGTTTATTTTTCCAATGAGTTTGCTTGTCAGCACTTAACGTGTTTGTGATTTACCGCAAATATTAAACTACCCAAGTAACATAAAAAGTTTATGAAAAAATTACAGAAAAAAAATCTTCCAACAATTGACAACATTTACACTTCTAAAGTTGATTACAATGCACTGAATATACATTACATTAATCACTGGTTTACGGTGCATGCTCATATATTTCTAAAGGTGATACATGGCTTATCTCTATTATGGGTACAAGTAAATAGTGTATTCTACTGGCCCTCATCTTCACCACCTATTATAATATTTATGCTCCAAATCACATTCAGCAGGTCTTATTCAATTCTCTAGATACTACACTACCTTTGCAAACAAAATCTTGGAATATCCAAAGTAAGGTTCGATGCATGGTTAAAATGTTATATTTAAAAGTTTATAATTACAATAAATTGGCGTATGTATAAACAATATCAGCATATCGGCAAAACACCGTATGACCCACTGCTAATATATCCGCACAATAATGACAAATAAATTTTCTTGGAGATCCACATTACGCTTCGCCAGTCTTATTAATACTACCACTAAAAACATGACTGATGGTGTTAATTTCGATGAACTCTTAAAAACTGGAAATTTGCAACTGGAAATTTCCAAATCAGCTACGCGGGTAAAAAGACAAAAATCATTGCTAGTCTCAGCGCTCGCTAGCTAATGTGCTACGGCCTTATACTGAGAAATTTCCTCACCATAAGAGGTGAATGGTTCTCAAAAAGATTTCATACGTTGTCATCTGATTAACAGAATGAGATATATAATTACTTTTTCACTAACACCGTCACGTCGACCCGGCTTTTGTTGTCAAGCCGGCGTACACCTGCAACCTATCAGAATGAACGAATAAAATCCCTAGCGAATACATAACCAACTAAGATTCCGCTCTTTGTGATTGAAATATTTCTTTTATCAATATAGTTTCTTCTTTTAATCCCTTGATTTGATCATTGGCATTTAAGTTTTATTTACATGAATACCCAGTTTTTTCTTAATGTGAAATTGCCTATCCGTCCTCCGAGAATTAGCTTTAGGAACAGATGAACATGAACCTCATTTGCTCACATACACTGTAGCACCATTAATCAGGACCTAATACACAGCCAACCCCCATAAGTAACTCGATGGTTTACAGTGAACGCTTCATACGCTCAGATAAAATCACTATACCACAAGTCAATCCCTCCCCCCTTCCTGTATTTGGACTGCTAGAAGGCAGAGGACATTGTATCACACAGAATGTTGACTATGAAGCTAAACCACCAAGTAGGAATAAGGGAGAAACTCATTTCGTTGGATGGATTTTCTCAATGGGAAGAAACAAAGAACGCATGTGAGAGCGTGGGGTGACCAGTGGAGTGCCACCGGGTTTGGTTCTAAGTTAATCTCAGTGACTTGCCTTGAAGGTATGGAAACCTACCTGAATTTATTTGCTGATGATGCCAAAGTCACGAAAGAAGTGAAGAACGAGGAGGATTGCATCAGCTTACGAGGGGACCTAAACAGAATCCAAAGTTTGTTTGAAATGTGGTGGATGTAATTTAACTCTAGAAAAAATAAAGTAATGAAGATAGGACGAAGCACAAGACGGCTTTAACATGATCATTACTTAGCAGGAAGTAAGCTTAAAGATTTTGTGTGTGAGAGCGACTTGGGAGTGTACATAGTCCCTAATCTGTCGCCAGTCCCATATTAGAATACCTAAGGAAACAAACTCTGTGCTGACAAGTATCAGAGTAGCTTTCAAGTACATGGGTAAAGAAACGATCAGCAAACTATTCGTCCTAAATAAGGCCAAAACAAGAATATCTCAAGTTTAACGCGTATAGAAGCACAAAGAACTCATAGAGAAGATACTGAGAAAGGCAACAAAGATGGTACTAGGATTAAGAGAGATAAGCTATAGGAAAAGACTGAGGTGACCTGATCACAAGCTTCAAGTACCTAAAAGCGATCGACGAAGTGGACAGTGGACAGTACTTTGACATGCAGGGACAGAGCAACTAGAAAATACAACAAGAAACTAAGAAAGAAACTTATAAACAAGGATGTAAAAAAATACTTTTATAGTATATATACAGAGGATGAATGGAGCAGACTGACTTGCAGACAAGTTGTACCATAGTAGAGAGTGTTCAAGAGTTGGGGCCCTACAAATGTAAAACTCCCTCCCCGTAAAGTACAAATAGCTAATTACACCACTTCGATCTAATCAATTCTCTCCAATTCATGTCATTCGCTCTCCTGAATGTTCAGGCCTCACTATTCCGATGCCTCCTTCCTGGCCCACAACACAAGTGCTTCATTTGTGGCAGAATCTACGGCTCCCGCATCGGCTTCCGCCGACGAAAACTTCACCTGATTTTAATGGAACTAACGTTGTCATCGAGCACGATGGAGTCATAAAAAAGCAAGTAAAGTAAACTATAATAACTAGAATGATAACACCAAACATTTGTCACGAAAGCAGCAATTTTTACTTTAACTTGTAACCTGTGTTCGATAATGAGTGACACATTTCACATAATTCAATCTTTTATATATACCTTGAATTAGAGTCATGGGCAAAATAGTGGCTAGCTCAGAGTGGTAGTTTGAGATGCAAGTGAGAGGTGTTTCAGTTCTAAGTGGGTTCATTACATATCATTAGATATATCTGAAGTACTCTTAAAAGTTGTATTTTTCCCTGAATAATGTTAACAACTGAAACGGAGTACTCATTTCTCCAATGTACGACCTTTGTATTGGTAAACACTTTTCGTTTGTCGTACATTTCGCGAAATCTGCACCGAAACGACTAAGAATGAGGCCAATATAACGAGCAATTGGCTATCTAGGCTGAGTTCTTTGATCCAGCTTCTTGGCCAAGTCGCTAAGACGAGACGCCTAAAGCCAAATCCTGTCCTTTCTCCTTGTCCCTATGTCGCGTACCTACAGGCCAAGGGCCCTGTGCTAGATGGCCGAACGGAGGTGCTTGAAGCAATACATGTTTTCTTAGACCAGAATGATTATCACTGAGTCTGCACTCATTCTTGGAGTTAGGCAACAGACTGTTTGTTCCTGCAGAAGGAAGTAACAAACATTCCAATGGTTGAATCTATACAATAAAAGCATTGAAATAACGGGAAAAGGTGATTTTGGCTGGAACGGGTTGATAGTAAGCACGATGAAAGGTAAAATCTTACATCATAAGTTTTTGCAAGGTACGTATGTTTGTTTTCCCTAATATTTATATGTTTAAGTGCTACTCCTTCTTAACCTAAATTCCTATTTGCATAAAGAATGTTTTGACATTGAAAAGATCTTGGTTGGAAATTAGAATACCATTAATTTGGTTTTCTTTTCTGAATGAGGAAAAGAACGACATTTAAAGCAGTGAAGAATATTTCTATAATACATTAGATATCTCTATAAGAATTAAATCCATTCTCTACATTTGTCTGAGATGACAGAAAATAAGATTTATAAGGGCAACTATAGTAGAAGTAAAGACGCATCTTGATATCGCATCTTTTTGGTTGATACTGGTTTTCATTATCAGTAAATTCATAATCATTACCAGTTAGGCTGCTGGATTCTATCGATGTAAGATATAGAATCAACATGAATTATTCAATTATATGATATATTACACAGACCAGCTGATTTTCTCCGGTCTTTTAACTGTTTGCTAATAATGAAATTAAATTTGTTTGCCTTCCACTCACACCTAAATTGGTAAAATAACGACTTACCACCTACATTTAAGTTACAATCAACACTTGGATTACTTGATATTTCCACTTTTACATCTTTATGTTGACACTTTATGAACACAAATTTTACGATTTGAAATTACTGTGCCATCAATAATGGGATGATCTACCTCATATAAAGAAATAAATAACTCAACCCCTGATTTATTTTCACTTTATTTCGCAACGCGAGGTTTTTTTTCCGGCTGACAGCCTGAAATACCCCCATCCATAGCACTTCGATTCAGCTGTTCCCCGTACAGAGGACCACTTGTGTCCGACTTCTAACTGTCCAGAGGAGCTCTTGGGTTTGACGGCTTGCCGTCCAAAGGACCAATTGCGTCGACAGCTACGAGAACCTAACTTTCGAGGAAATTAGGATTAAAATTGGAGCTCCGCATAGGCCAAGCGTGTTTACAGTACACAAAAATTAAGCTACGAAGGTTCCTCCATTGCTCATGAGCCTCGTTGTATTAGGAACAACTGAAAATATAAAGAATATCAACGAATAAATTCGTAGCATCCATAAAGAAACCGAGTTTAGCGCAGTGAATGCAGCACGCATGTAAACAAGTGTAGAAATCTAAACCAAATGTAAACAAATGTCGAGCAGCTTACGCCTATACAAGGTTTGGAAATAGTAAACAGATGTCTGTTACTACAGTACTTCCTTTTTCTCACTGTGATCCATATCTTGGATACCTGACTAAAGACCCCCTTAAACTCACACCTACAATAATATCACAAAGACAAATCATATCACCTTTTGTGGGCTGCGTTCTCTTAGGATGTCAGGAGTGGGTGTCAGGGTGAGGAGATGGGCGACAGATACCTGGGACGGAAGCCTCTCCCAGCAGGCGCTGCGGTCTCCATCCCACCGATCATCTGACCGAGCTCTGATTAATTGAGATCAAATTCTAATCAAAGTTAACCCAATCGCTCGTTGGTGCACCTGTCGCGCGTGGGTGAAGCAGGAGGCCCGTGGGAACCTGCCCTCTGGCTGCTCCCTGCTGCGATGCTTCAACCTTGGCGCTGGTGGGGACGACCGCTCTCACAGGCAAGGAAGTCTTAGATGTTGAGAGAGAGAGAGAGAGAGAGAGAGAGAGAGAGAGAGAGAGAGAGAGAGAGAGAGAGAGAGTAACCCAAGCCACATATAACACCCGTTTTACTCGATAGATTTCTGCTAACAGCATTTTCTCTAAGAGCATCGATGTTTAACTGACAGCATGGAGAGGTTCTCCTTACTGATCTCAATGGCAGTGAAGTACTGTACCTTCACGCAACAGGGTTCATTGCAAGTCAGATGGCGTTGGCACGGGTCTGCTGCGGCTTACCGTGTCCCATCACCTGATGACCACCGTTCACACCTTACTCTGCTAGGATGTGATCAGTTTAGTCCCGTTGTAAAAGCTTTGCCTGGCCTTAGCCTGACCCGTATCCTTCTCCTTCCTTTCCCGTTTGGTCTTTTGAACAAGATGACAATGCCGGGCACACACACACACACACACACACACACACACACAAACTTCGGTAGAGATGTGTAATTACCTATTCGTAATTACAAATATGTGCTGTACGGAGAGGGAGTTTTACAATTGTGGGAGCCCATCTCTTGAACATTCTCTGCTATCATACAACTTCTTAGATTTACGTACGCTGTCTGCATTAACCATATCCTTAGTTAAACTGTTCCATTCATCGACCATTCTTATGTTATAAAAGAGCGGTGGATGAATGGAACTGATTGACTGAAGATATGAGTAACTCAGAAAACATACATTAATTTAAGAGGTTGTATGATAGGAGAGAATGTTCAAGAATGGGGCCCCATGAGTGTAAAAACTCACTCCCCGTGCAACAAAAATAGGTAATAACACACATCTATCTCCACAAACATTACTTTTCAGAAAGGTCTGGAATAAGCACAAGAATACTATCTCCGCTGATATCTGGCAGCTACTCTCCTGACTGATACAAAAAAAGAAAAAAAAAAACGAATGATCATCCGGGATATATATTTTCTCGCAAGATGACAACAATTTTGAATCACAAAGACTTGCATTGTCTTGATAACATGAAGACTCCAGCAGACTAGGCTGGCGTACTGAGAATATAAGTTGGACGGGCTTGGCGAGGGGTGGCGCCCTCCACTTGTAACACAGTCGCCGTGCGATATAACAATAAATTAGAAAAAAAAAAGATAATGCCTCTTTCTTATTGAAATCTATCGTCAGTGTCATGAGGAAAACGCAGACATTAACCTCCAACACATGACGTCTCAGATCTGGTGCTTATATCTGCAACATCCACGTATCCGCTTTTCCCGAAACCAACAACCTACCTCTCCCCTGCTGCTGGGCGTATGCGTTACTCCTCCAATGTCTTCTCACGGTAAATGCAGTGGTCCACAAACCTTCTGGTGTATGACGATACTCACTGACGTCAAACTAGGAAAATTACCCTCCCGATATCGCTTGAACACCGCTAATAAGCATGTTTTTCGGACATTTTCAGATTCTCCAAGAACACTTCTTTTTTTATTCATCTTTTTTTTCTTTTTAAACATTTCCGGTATTTTATTCGTGACGTCAAATGTGCGTGTGCCTCGGTTGGAATACGTTTGATCCTGAGATAAATGAAAGGAAATTCTAGGTGTCGGAGGTTCTCACAAAATGGTGAAGCAAGCGGCGAGGAAATCGTCTTAGCCTAGCATGATGGCTTCTGATTGCTCGGACACCACGAGACGGATCTATTGTATTTATCGCTGATTTTATTCATTCTTATTTGTCTTGGATTTTGAAATAAAACGAAAGGTCGTTAATGTCGTTAGTAGATGTCATTGTGTATAATGAATGCTTAGAGCTTCTCTTCAATCAGTCACAAGATAGATTATGAATAAACAGAATTATTCATCGTTTTCCTTTTAACTGCTTAACTTCAGGAACCCTTTTATAGGGATTCTGTCGCTTCAAGACTGCGATACAAATATGTTGCAGGGAAATGGGGATTTCTTTAGAGTGAGAAGCTCTTTGACGAGACTGAATTCCCTTTCGTAAAGAGACGGTGGTACAACCTTGCCGAAGGCGACTTTCTTCTACTCGAACCCGCAAGCGGAGTCCCGTAACACCATTCGTCCTATAAGAGAGTATAAGTGATCGTCATCTCTCTCTCTCTCTCTCTCTCTCTCTCTCTCTCTCTCTCTCTCTCTCTCTCTCTCTCTCACACACACACACTAAATTTAGTCTCCCAGTTCTGTAATACATGTAATACCTCAACTGTGCATCTTCATCCAAATGGCTGCCTACACCCAATAAGCCGTTATCTATATATTCATTTATTTCACCTATACGCGGACCGCCGAACATCACCAAAATCGACATGGTCCAATCAGAGCTCATACAGACAAATATAAGAACAGTCCTCTATGTACCATTGCGAACGTCATAAACAATCTATGAACTAGTGTACAGCTATGTATGTGAACAACTCAGCTTTCTGTTTGTTAGGCTACATGGTATGTCAACTATTGTATCTGTGTGACTATTCATCACATAAAATTCAACTAAATGCATGACTCTGCTAACATTCCTGTACATCTGCTACTCTGTACATCTTTGTGTACCTCACTCATGCGCTTAACCAAAGCGTAGAAATATCCAATCCGTCTTCATATCAAGCTCTTTTATGAGTAACTAACTACTACCCATCATGACCTCCCGGTTCTGTAACATCTGTAATATCTCAACTGTTTATTTTCAGCCGAATGGCTGCCTAAATCCAAAAAACCTAAATCAATCTATTTGTTAACTTTCATTAATGAAGATTTCACGGTATTCTAATAGAGGCAGAACAAAACTGTGTTCTATTGTAACCGCTCTGTAACCGCTCTGTGGGCAGTGAAAAAATACATTGTAGCCAAATTTTCACAGCAATCTATGAATGAGGTTAAAATTGTATTTGAAATATTGTATGTATGTATGTATGTATCAACCTATCTATCTATCTATCCATCTATCCTCGCCTCAGCCAGGTAACATCCTACTGACCAGCCCCTTGTAGGGTGCAGACCAACTGCTTCGACCAGGATTCGGACCTATGCGAGTTCAACCTCAACCATATACTTAGAGTTCTATTCTAATATCTGCCAGCAGACATTTACTCATGATGTGGGACTTCACCGACAGGATGTCAGCTCCAAAATCCCTCTCACTTATAGACCACTGCAGCTTGTTTCCCGTGTGTGTGATTACTGTTTGTTATAGCAAGTTCGTACGTTATGAGGAGAGAACTACACGCGAGTTGCCCCGTCTTTAATCTTGTACATATGTACCATGTCTTTACTCCAGTGTTTCTATGCACACACACACACACACACACACACACACACACACACACACACACACACACACATAAGCTAGGCTGTGTGTGTGTGTGTGTGTGTGTGTGTTTGTGTGTGCGTGTGTGTGTGAGTGTGCACAAGCAGTGGGTCAGAGTGGGCCAGTAGCCAGCAGAACACACAGGTAAGGGGACACCTGAGTAATAGGATACTGCAGGATAACCTTGTGGCCACTTCCAACATCCTCCCAAGGGTCATCCGACCCGGCTACACCACCCCAATCTAGCGAGACCTCCAGGCATGAGAGAGAGAGAGAG
>JAUTXX010526959.1:0-11166 GCA_032273605.1 Panulirus laevicauda | reverse complement strand
ATGAAAATAAGACATTTTATTTTCTATTTATTGCGAGTTTTCAAGAGCAAGATTCCTTACAGAGAAATGAAAAACAAAATCACCTCGGTGGAGTGCTGGCACACTGGAGCCTTTAAAACCTTCTCAGCAGAGGAGAGTATACGTAGTTCATGTTAATATCGCTAAACATGTTTGATGTCGCCCTTAAAGTCTCTTCTGACCCTTAAGCTGTATTGACGTTTTCACGGTTAATAGCAAAGGTGTATACGGTGATTTATTTTATGCGTGTGCACTATTTTTCTTTCACCAATAAAACTCTTAATGGCGTGTCTAGTTCCCATGAATGGGTCGATTATCGAACGCTCAGAGAAGCAACTTTTTGTGATGCTCCCAACATGATGGCCGCAGTCAGCTTTTATTAATATTATTACCTTTACTTTGGCCATGTGCAATTGATACTTAATTGATATGGCTATCATTTGTTCACCTATTTACTGCAGCTCAGAAATGAGGTGAGAAATTAACTGTAGGTTTAAAACCGTTGCTTCTTTTAAAATGAGGATTGATCTTTCTTTATAGATTACTTTTCTCATCTCTGGGTAGATTTCTATTCTACATATTTACTAATTAGTGTTGAGTCTAACGAAGTTTGATCTATCACCTTCCTTAGTCTAACCTCACAGCTTGACCCACTTGCTCTGCACCGTAATACTGGTTCACTTATGTCTCATCTATAGTTATAACTTTGGTTTTGCTCCAGGGAGCTGGTTGTTTGTGTGGCCGCACCATTAGCTAGACCATATAATACTCGACAACCTGTTTCATCCCATGATTACCGTGTGGTCGTTGGCAACTCAAGGGTCGGCCGTTTTGATATCTTCTTTCCCCATAATTCGAATCTTTAGGACTGTCTTACCTCCTCATGTCTTTCCAGGTAACTATAACTTATACCTTATTAAAAGGCAAATTTTCCATTTCTTCTGAAATTCTTGAAACATTTTATTCTTTTATCATGTCTCCCATTTACTCTTTCCACGTTTCAATCAGAGCTTGTTCTTGATGTTGACTGTTGTCCATGAATGGAGCCTCCAACATAAAGGGAGGATATGCTGAGAAAATTCCCAATTCTTTTTCTGTTGTTGAGAAGATAAAGAATTTCTTGTTTTCTATTTCGATTCTTAGAGAATTTTTCCTAAAAAGTGTAAAGTTTTTCTTTCATGGTAATGTTATTCTTTATGGATATGCTAGATTATTTTCTCTAGAAATTATAAGCATGAGATGGAACAGCCTCTGTTCTTGATCTGAGTTGTAAGTGAAAGATGTGAATATGTGATACTGATAACTAAGGACATGAATGGAATTCATTTTCCAGTTGAAGCTTTACAAGAGTATGAGTCCGGAAAGATTAAGGTAGAGCAGCGATGAAACGCCATCATTCAGAACTTATGAATTTCCCGAGATGCAAAATTCACAAATCTTTCACACAGATGCAAATAATGAGGAATCTAGAGAAAGAAATATTTTTCTGCGACTCTTAATCAATCAAATTCTATATAACATAAATCTTATAATACGATCTTGCACGGTGTCAGGGATAATAGTGAGACCTGGCGGTGGTGGGAAGTGGTGAAGTCTGGTGGTTTTGGAGGGCACCAAAAGGGGTGGATGAAGCCTAACAGCGAAGCGCAGGGAAGGAAACTGGGTGTAGTGGGGAGTGGTATGGCCTAATGTTGGTGGGGTCGTAAGGTCAGCAGGAGAATGATTTACCTCCATACTGTGGTGACGGACCTCTAAACTGTGGTGGTTGACCTTCACATTATGATGACTGACCTTTACGTCCTGCTGACTGACCACTAGTGATCCTGCTTATTGTTCTCTACCACATTTGGCTGCTACAGTGCCGGCCAGCTCCCCACCTGACGCTACATTGTGGAGCTTCACAAGTAGATTATTTCCACAAGGCTGTTCGAACAACCAGTTTAGTCTGAATCCAGTTTATTCCGTAGTAAAAATGGGAAGATTCCAAGATTCCTGCCTCACCTTTAACGACAGGTTCAATTTTTCTCAAAAACTTTGACTGATCTATACTGATCTCGACTCACTATCTTCCCTTACCGACTTCTCCGCAAGGACGATGATTAGGAATGAGGTAAGATTAGCAGATTGTAAAATCTGGATTAGCCCTGATTGGTTCAGATATGCTGTCTGAGGAGGTGGTCTAGTGTAGGTCCCCCTTAACCTGCCACACAAATAGATGATAAGACTGCTGATGCTCGCATGAGCGCCTGATCCTCTTAAAGATATGTTTATAGATGTTAATTCTACTTTACGCCGGCTTGCTGATGCGTGGCTGGCTGTGCGATGGTTAGTGCAAGCTTATCGTACTACGTCCGGGCGATATATTAGGAGGGTGGTTCATAGATCCTTATCCATAGTTTTAATGGTATTAATTGGATGCTCGTCCGCAGCTGCGCTCTTATCAACAATCTATGGCTCTTAACTTATCCATATCTATGACGCAAAAGTATTTTAAAAGAAATTAGTAAAAATTGCCGTTTTCAAAATGGGCAGTTACGGCAAGCTGATTAAAGGATATTAAGTGTGATAAGGAAATACCTTGAAAGATAGGGAGTAGGAACGTTAGATTAGAAATTAATGACCATTAATTAATTGAGGTGGTAATCAGTTGGCCAGAATCTTCGTGATATTTATTATCATGATAGTGAGTTTGAATTTATATGGACTTTACTGATAGTTTTATTATTTGTTTTTCTGATCTGTTATCGTATCTTTTCATTTCAGTCATCTCATCTCTGAGTCTGGCTGGACTGTAGCCGTTATTCATTTAACAAGTTGTCACAGAATCTGAAGCTGTATGGCATCAGAGTCTTGTTTACAAGCTTCCCTCCCTCTGTTCTTCCTCTCTGGTTTACCCTCTAGCCGATCTATCCCTATAACTGTTAATGGGTAAACCTCTCCTTCTTTCCCTAACAACAGCGGTGTGTTTCAGGGTTCTGCCTTGCGTCCTACACTCTCTCCATTTTTATCAAAACATTCCTTCAGATCGATCAGTCTTTTCTCGCTCGATATGTTTCGTCTCCTCACGACACAACTTCCTTTATGCAGTCAAACCGTACAATGAAAATTTTTCCCTAATTCTAACTAGTCACAAAAAGGAAAATTCTATCTGGAGCGTCCGCGGGACCAGAGTGGGCGCGCCAGCTCTCCAGATCCCATCAGTTCTAGGGAAGCCTCAAGCGTCAACATGGAAATGATACCCGTGAGTGTTACCGTGAGTAGAGACGCTTCATGTTTATGGAATACATCCCTTGCTCCACCTGGGTACAAACAATGCACGCGGACGTTTTTCCTCCTTCATTTATTCATGGAAATATTTCTGCAGACGTCCACAATCACTTCCTGATATCACCTGACCCGTTTACCACAGATACCTCGGTCAGTTAATGACGATGGAGTATTATTTTTTTCTTTATGTAAGTTGCGGGAGTAATAAACCTTTCTCACCATGATTTTATATTTCTTGACCATCTTGCAGTAACGTAGGTCACATGGGTCCTTAAGGTGCTACGTGGTAACCTACAGAAATGAGGCTACACAGTATCCTGCTGAGGTTTAACAGTATCCTGAGTCAGATGAGGGTCTACAGCTTCCTACAGAGTTCTGGTGCCACACAATGTCCTGCAGCATTTTGGGCACTATGATAACATTCAACCGCTGGGGCATCCTGCCACAGCTGGGACCATACAACATCCCGCCACAGCTGGAGCCACAAAGCATCACGCTACAGCTGGGTCGGTACCGTTATTTTCCCTCATCTCGTTATTCATCCATATAAATCTCTCAGTCTGGACATCGTCTCTTGTTATCAGTGATGAATGTCTCGATTTGTTATTGTTATCATAATAGCTCCTCGCAGTAAGTTACGATAACATCCATCCACCCTTGCTTCATACACTTTCCTACAGTTATCGGGCATTAATTCTCTGGTAAACCGCTGTATCTGGTTATATCTATCTGAGAAAGAACAGGGGCGATTTGTAGGTACAGGTGCTGGTCACATTATTCAGCAGAGAGAAAAAAAGAAGAAGGAAAAAATAAGAAATTGAAATATGAAACAACAGCGGGTCGTTACTGTGGACAAGCCCCTAGCAAACCATACTGGGCACAAGGAGGCTACGAGGTCGACCCACCCTTCCTTTTTTTTATACACAGACAAGCAGACAAACATGCAGACAAACATGCAGGGAGACAGACAGACAGACAGACAGACAGATAGACAGATAGACAAACAGACAGACACACAGGCAGACAGACAGAAACATAGTTATCTCAAACAGGACAAATCATCTAAACTTGCATCGCTACACCAACATGTGTCCCAATTACCATAAACGTGTTACATACAAGTCGTCCAGTTCTCATGAACATATCTTGAGTAATCTCTCAAGAGAACCGTTATAAACATTCACTCAAATAACCATTAAACGGAGAGTCTGACGATAAAATGTCAGAGAGAATAATAAACGTGGAGCAAGAAGCTCTTTCATTAACAAAAGATGCAATCGCATTTTTTGTCTCGGATACTTCCTTTGATATCTTCAAACTCGAGTATTTAAAGTCATACGAGTGGCCAGAGACCTGGACCAAAAAATGACCTAATGAATGAAGGATGAAAGATAAGAAAGTCGTACTCTCCTGGGACCAGGTTCTTGTCTTGAAGGAAAAAGAGTGTAGAAATTTAGAGGAGTAGGAGGAAAGAAGAATCATATCCACTCTGTTGTATATCAAGAAGGAAATAATACTTTAGAAAGTTAAGGATTGAGTAAAAGCCAGGAATTCTCAGAAGAATATTGTGAATAGATCCATGTTATACACATCCTCATATATGTACCATACACTTATCTCTTTTCTTAAATCTATTGAGTCTGTCCCCCTGTTTCGACTGCCTGTTAAGCTCTACGGCTTTTGGTTTCTCTCACCTAACCTTTGTATTTACCGTCGTTTCACACAGCAAGTGCTCTAAGTGTCTAAGTTAAAGAAAAATTTTTCCTCCGCCTTCCCTCGTGAAGGAAACTTTCTCGTAAAATTTGTGCAACATATCTACATACATATGCGCAACGCTCGCTGCTACGTACGCCAGTGAAATCCTCACGTGCATGTCTGCTGGCATGTAGTGCCTCCTAGATAGCCTTGTGATCAGAACGATCCCTTTAGTCAGGGAGTTCCATCCCTACACTGTACACCTTTGGTCTACTGAGCTCCACGCGCCACTCATGATGAAATATTCATTATATGCTCCAGATGATTACCAATCACAGAATGTATTCACCTCGCACTGGGCAAGGAGACGACCACCTTCAGTATTTGGACTACTCTCTGGGATGGGGCACTTCCGGTGTGGTTGGTGGCGTCTGAAACAGGAGACGATTAAGTTATCTCCTACAGAAGACAAATTTGGAACAAAAAAGAAGAAAAATAGTTTACTTAGGCCATGAGAGTAGAAAACCGTCATCCGTTAAGAATAGGAAATTTGAGAACTATTGTCTATTGATTTTAGGGAAAAGGACAACCGTCATTCAGCGACGTTAAAGAAATGGAAAACTACCGTGCTGAGGCTATGAAAGTAGAAGACCATCCTCTGTTGAGACTGAAAATAAGAAATCAGCTATGCACCGAGTAATCCCTTATTGTTGTGCCGTATATAGCATTTAAGAAGTTAGACTATAATGCATGAATGTGATTATTTGGGTGTTGTTGAGTTGTGTCAAATCGTCTGATGCAAATTCAGTATGTTTAATGCCAAGGATTATGTACTGAATTACCAGACTCCCTGCCAGTACGTTGCGCGGGCGCTGGGGCAAAGTATCGCGATAAGCATGAAAGGAGAAGGAGTAATGTTGTTGCTCGGTTTTATAGAAGCAAAGTTGAAGTTAACTCAGTAAGTGACTCTTCTTAGGGCAATCCACTAGGGAGCGGGACCCACTGTGGAACGTTAAGTGGCCCTCCAAGCACTAAGTGGAGCTATAATTACAATGGTTAAGATTTTGATGCTGGTGCGGTGTGGCAGGTGTGCTGTAGGAAGCTTACAGGAGAAAATCCACGCTTAATGATATCAAGAAAATTGACACTACCAAGACAGACCAAAACATATCATCTGAAACAAATACTAATTCGTGCAAAGGCAATTATAATCGACCTGATTGCCATTTATATAAGAGTAAGGAAAACGTTTTCTTTAAGTCGGTGGCAATACCACTAAATCAAACTAATCGCCAATGAGACGACAAGTGATAAATTCCTAGTGCATTACGAGTGGCTTATCTAAACAATAATACTTATCACTGTTACAGAATGTTACAGAGATGAATGATTTGTCATTAAATGAACAGTGTAGGTCTGAGCCTTAACGATGGGTGGGACCTTCTCTGGCTTCAGTAATTTCTTTGGACAAGTTGCTGCTTACAATATTCCTTTTTGTTTTCATTTAGCAGCTTCAGTCTGTTTTAGCATATATTCTATAGTATATTCCATTATAAAGTCTTTCACCTTTTACTTCATTTTCCTTCCATTTCCTCATTAATTTTGAGACACTTCTTGCAAGCTGCTGCGGGTAATGTTTGCTTAGGTCTAGGAGGAATAAAGGCACAAGTAGTGATGTCATAGTTGAAGGAAATACAGCTGTTGGTAATTGTGGCAAGAAAATTGTTGGAATCAGTTGTCTTAGTTATAGTCTCTTTGGCCTTAGGCTGGTTGTTGTCGAAGTGTTCTGCTCTGTATCCGTAGCAGACAAATTGTTTCAGCCACGGATCACTGAGGCCAAGATAAGCCAGGATAGGCTGGAATGACAACGACACCTAAAACTGTGAAGGGATGATAGTGCAACATATGCCTTAACATTTGTCACTGGACGATAGAGTATGCAGGAGCTACAGGGGGGATGAAAAGATATCTACTGTAATCTCCTGTTTGATCGAAAAATGTCTGCAACAGTAAGCAAACATTCTGACTCGTGAATGTATTTAGTTATATTCAGTGGCAAAGATAAACCAACGATAAATGCGCATAAGTGATAGGCCTTAGGTCAGCAAGCTGGAGATGAACAGGAACTTTTTATTCTTCCACATTGAGCCATATTAAGGAAGCTGAGGCAGAGCAGCTGTTTGATGTCGGGCAGCGGTGGCCAGCGGATGAGGAGGTTAAAATCAAAGTTGATTATAGTTAATGGATCGAAATTATTATGTTAAAAATGGGAGAAGAGGTTAACAAACCAGGTGCGAGGAACTGAGAAATTCTTTTAAAGTTCTTCGACGCCACCTTGGACATCAGCCTGGATCTAGGTACAGCGAGAAACAGCCTGAGTGAAAGATGGTTTGGTAATCAAAGGCAAAAGAAAACATTAAAGAAAAAACGTTTACTGGGCTCGAATTTAAACTGACATGTTAAGGAGACTCCGGCCTAAATGTTAAGTGATAAGCCGTCCTCAGTTTTTCTGTTTGTTTTCTCTATGATGACCAATAATCAAGTAAATAGTGCCTGAAAATTTACAGCAGAAATGAATCAGTCGTTTTTTAGGCAAAGCTGTGGCACCAATAGAACACTGCACAAACACAAAGGAACTGAGAAGACAGTAACCATCCAGTACTTAACTGAAGACGTTGTCGATGGGGAAGATATGGAAAAGGTATAACCAATAAAGAAATAAGTACCTTTAAAAGAAACTCTGCTGGAGGCAATAATTCCTCATTACAAATGTAATAGCGATGGCAATGCTTTTCTGCAGTTAGTGATGCTCCATCAGTTATGGTCATAAACAGCTTATCCAATTCCTGTGTGTTGTTCCTGGGTTATAAAGAGTTTGAATGTGAGGCCACGAGAGCGATCGTCAATAAACATACACTAAGGAAAGATACCATCATGTTACATCAGGAGTTGTTCTCAGAAAGTTAGGAGTAGAACCTCTCGGCGTGTGGACCTGATTTACATCAGCGTCCATAACAAATTGTTGATGACGATGATGAACTGCCTGAGCCAGTGTGGGTTAAGACACACCCTTATTATCTACTTAATCGCAAAATCTCTTTTGCCGCAGAACTGGCTTTCAGGACAAACTGCTTCGACTATACTTTACTTGCCTGTCAGCTTCGAGATATACCACGAAACCCAGCAGACAGCGAAAGCCCGACTTATTTGACCTGCTAAGCTTTGTCGAATGATTTCTACAAGAGATTGAAAGTTATAAACTCTTTTATAAGAGAACGCAGTGCTCTTTCTTGTATCTTCATGCTGAAACTTGTCTCTTGGAAAGTCTCACAACTATGATTCGAACAAGTACGGTTGGAACCAGGCGACGATACACAGAGGTGACACAAAACACCTGTTGTTTGGTAGTGCTGTTATAGGGAAATGTCTCCAACGACTGAGGCCGAGGTGGCGTCACCTCTCCAAGCAGAGCGATGCTGGGTAGCAGATCTCCGGATCAGTTACCTGGATATCAGGACAGAGGTGTGGACTCAATTTCAGAGCAGAGTAGAACGACAAAACTACTCACGGCTTTGTCCGTAACATACAGGAGTTAGTTACACAGGATTTTCTCATCACTAATAAAAAAAACTCGTCTTACCTTGTGGTAAGCCAATCAAATATCTGAAACTAACGCTTCTAAACTATTTGAATTGAGGGAATTCAAACTAAAGATCTGAGGCATTAACGATTTATTTTGAACAGCAAGCCATGCTGTTCATAATGAAAAGTGACAGATTAACCATACTCCCAGAAAGCTGACACATAGAACACCCTCAAGATACCGAAGCCCTGGACGAGAGAGCCTGTCGAGACCGAAAATGCGACAGATTTGTACTGCATCACGGTGAGAGCAGCGTGAATCTAGGTAACGCGTCATGGTCACAAGTCCAGTAACAGAGAACAACAGAGAAATAATAAACCATGGTCAGCAAAAATCACGTTTCCCCTTTCTCGCACGTCGTCAGCCCCGACACAAGACAACACCTTATAGCCTCTTCAACCAGTAAAGTCAGTAAGTGTGAGATGATAATAGCTCATGGCCCCATACGACACACGTCACCGTCCTAGCCTCATATAGAACTGATAACTCTTCTTCCCATTACGATTCAGAGACCAGTTGCGACTCATAACGCATCACAGTGTTTATCGGATCTATTCTAGGAGTGATAAACGATCAGCCTGGAGATGTGGCGTGATAAAGCAGCGTAAAATTGGCCACTAAGTGCGTGTACGGCGGTGGTGGTCGAGTTGCTCATCACGAGGTCCACCCGACCCGCCACTGATGGATGGGCCGAGCGCTCCCGCAGATGGATGGGTCGAGCGCTCCCGCAGATGGATGGGTCGAGTGCTGCTGCAGATGGATGGGCCGAGTGGCGCCATAGATGGATGGGCCGAGTGGTGCCATAGATGGATGAGCCGAGTGCTGCTGCAGATGGATGGGCCCAGTGCTTCCGTAGGTGGATCAGTCGAATGCTGCTACAGATGGATAGGTCAAGTGCACCCGCAGATGGATGGGCCAAGTGCACCTGCAGAAGGATAAAAGGTCTATCTTTAATAAATGATATTCATCCTCATATGAACGAGTCTCACGAGCAGATGTCTTCATGTGGGAAGATTCTGAGTGATCATACAATAAATTTTCAAAATAAAGTTTTTTTCTCTGCCATATATTCCATATTTTTTGAGGCTCGTATTCTTTTAGATGCAGCAAACATTCCTTTAGTGAGTGTTGTGGCAACGCCACGAGAGTGGTGATGGTGATTGATTGATAAGGAAAGGATAAGAATGTGATTATCATTGAATCATTATGATAACTCTGTGTTGACTGTTACTTGCAGATTGTAAGCGCTTATTTGTCCTGAGGTATTGGGGAGCTGGACTGCGGCGGTGGTGCTACGAGGCTGATCAGAGACTGTGATCTCAGGTAGTTTCTATCTGTCACGTGATCAGAGCCATCTATGACATCATAGTCATATAATTTTTGAGCGAATTGAGTTGTATGCGCCAAGATATGTACCCTGAGTCTCATTACCCTTGTGTTTGTGTAGGTCGTACCTTCCTGAGAGATTTTTTAAGGTGAGGGAGAGGTAGTTAATTGCAAGACATCAACGTCTGTCCTGACCTGCACTTTGTGTGTAGGACATGAATCTTCTACGTTTCATGAAATATCTAAAAAACAAAAGACCTATAAACCTTCATGGGGAAATACATAAAGTCTAGGTATGCGATTGTTAGCAAAACTACTTAAGATAATCTAACTGCAGTATCTTTGTCGTTATTATGACCAGTTTCTCAAAGAACTTTCTATAAGCGTATGTTTACGATCCTCTCATGTTACTTCTCTTCATTATTCTATTACTATTGCTGAGGTGGGTGTCCCGAGGTCGCAGAAATCGTAGGAGAGGGAAGAATTAATCTTAACGTCGTCATGCCAAACAGTATGACGTGACGTCACACAACGCGTGGCTTTGTGTTGTTCTTGTGATGATGTAGCGTGTGGTGGGACACTAAACAACGCTGATGGGACGCCAGTTATCCTATAACATCAGCTGCGGCGGCAGGGTGTGCCGCAGCCAGGTGTACTATACCACAGGTCGCAGGGAGGAGTGGGCGAGACAGAAAGGGTCAGGGCGTTGCCGGGAGGAGGCAAGTATGGCAGGCAGGTACGGGCGTAACAGAGTGAATGCAAGCAAGCGCATGATCCGTGTGGCCGTGGAAAAGAATGCGTGGGCATAAGAAAGAGGACGAGAGTGTGGTAAAGAGGTAAAGGTGTGGTAAAGAGGACATGGGTGTAACAAGGAGGTTGCGACCGCGGTGAAGAGGGAGTGGGCGTAGTGAAGACAATAGGGGCGTGGCAAGGTTATTCTGGGTGTAGTGAGGAGGGCACGGCAGTGGCCTCGCTGTCGAGTGTTTGAACTTGAGAGAACCAAATACGGTCACGGCCGTCCGTGTTACGCACATATCCTCCCCGTCCGTGACACATGCGAAGCCTCTCCGTCCGTGACACATGCGAAGCCTCCCCGTCCGTGACACATGCGAAGCCTCTCCGTCCGTGACACATGCGAAGCCTCCCCGTCCGTGACACATGCGAAGCCTCTCCGTCCGTGACACATGCGAAGCCTCCCCGTCCGTGACACATGCGAA
>JAUTXX010526939.1:0-11167 GCA_032273605.1 Panulirus laevicauda | reverse complement strand
AATGGCCCATCCACTCATATGCACATATACATATATACACATGTACATATTCATGCTTGCTTGCCTTCATCCATTCTTCTCCCTACCCCACCACACACGAAATAGCATCACTACCCCTGCTTCAGTGAGGAGCACCAGGAAAAGACAAAAAAAAGGCCACGTTTGTTCGTACTCAGTCTCTAGCTGTCATGTGTAATGCACCGAAACCACAGCTCCCTATCCCCATCCACGCCCCACAGACCTTTCCATAATTTACCCAAGACATATCACATGCCCTGGTTCAGTCCGATGTATTTGTAATTTATCCATATTTTGAATGCTACTTAAAAGCTTTTATACTGGAAGTAAAGCATGTGTGATTTAAGCAGTGGTGTGAGCTAAGTGTTCTAAATTATATGCAGGAGTGTAACAAGGCTGTGTAATGTCATCAACATTATTCAATGTTTTTACAAAGAGGGCATTACACAAAATGAAAGCAAGGTGGGATGATTGTGGTGTATTACTCATCATATGCAGGAAAACCTGGCTACAGTAAGTTCCTCTTCAGAAATGTCAGGTACATAAAGAGAGGAACAGCTTTAACACTGTGTACATGAGAATATAGGGCAGACTGTCAGGTATGACTGCATTTGTGGCAAAAGAATATTTACACCTGTGTACTTTAGTCCTGGAGCACATCTCATCAAAGCTGCAATAAGCCAACTGTTTTGAAGAGTTAAGACAGAAGTTCTCCATACAGTTTTGACCAAATGCATACCAGTCCAAAACTCTACATTCAGAAGCTTCATGAATTGCTTCATATAACATCAACTTCTACACTCAGGAAAGTGATTCATAAGCTAATGGCCAATTAATCCAAACCTACACAACTAAGATTTATGAATAATAAATTTCCCAACAAAGAGGAGCATGTGTCCAAGAATACACAAAATTATGCTTCAATATCATTAACGTGGAATGGATGGGTTGACAGAAACTAAAGTAAGCTTTTATAGTCTTTAAAGGTATATATAAAACTGAATTTGATGAAAATCAAAATCATGAAACAATTAACCTTCATGTGGTCTTTATGTGTACTGAATACTAACGACCTGACTGATTTAGGCAGCACTGCCAACATATAACCTACGGTAAAAGAATCACTTTACTTATCAATGTTACAAAGTTTCATTACAAATGCTGGTCTCATTTTCCTTAACCAAAATTCTGGTCCAAACGGTGAGCGGCTTTTTATGTACATTACAAAAGAGCCTTTGTAATTCTTAAAAGCATGGAGGAGGAAATGATTTTCTAGTATGTACTAAGTCATGGCATTCTTGGAGTTATCGTTATGTATATAAATTGCAGTCCTTGCTTCAAAGGACATTCAGAGCACCAAAAATTGTACTCCATGGGTTTATTACTTAAGAGTTGTGAGCTTTAAGTTTTTATTACCTCTTTCTTTAAAAAGGCTAAATCATAGCTGCATATCGAGATGCTTATGCAGACTGAAACACGGTGCTTTCAAGTGTGCATCAATACTGGTAACAATCATAAGGTAATTTCTATTACCTCTTTCATTAAAGTAGCTAACTTAAAACTGGATTTAAGATGTTCATGTAGACTTAAACATGTGATGCTTTCATGTGTGCATCAAGGTCAGTAACAATCACAAGGTACTGGCACACACTAAACAGAAGAAATATTTTATTGTTATAAACAGCATCTCATTATTTGTGGTACAGTTTATGCACACCCAAAATCATTTTTCATAAAGAACATATCCATATGTCTTCTCTTCAGCATCAACTTATGCAAAATCCATGTCAGTTCCTAAAAAATAAAAAGTAGCACATACTGCTACACAAAATCCATAATTAATAACAAAATTAAATTCAAAGAAGCAGAAGAATAAGACACAGCATCTGAGAAAAGGACTTATTGCCATAACAAAAATGCAGGAGGTACAGAATTAGAAATTCTTGTTCTAGACATCTAGATAAAGCAATAGTAGATGGATGCCAGTGTGGCAGTGCTCCCATGTGATACTCTTCTAACTGTAGCTGGAGCATTAATACCACTTGGTACTCTCCTACAAGTAGATGGGTGCCAATGTGGTGTGCTTCCAGGTGGTACTCTTCTACCTGTAGACAACTGCCAGTGGTGCTGCTCCTTCCACTCCTTACCTTTTCAGGTGGCATTATACCTGAACTTGTGGCCAATATTTTCTACCTAATGGAAATAAGCCCAGATTGCAAGAGCTTCTGAATCTTGATAGCAATATCTCGATTATTCAAGTGGCTGAAAATATAACGGAGCAAAATATGTCAGAAACTATAAAGTACTTAAAATCTCATAAGAAAAAAAAAATAATGCATATATAATCCTCTACACAGTTTATATAATACGGAAATCATTCACAAACTTGTTTACTGAACTGTGTATCAGTTTTATAAGCTCCAAATAGTGTTACATGGATTGGATTAAGTGCACATGCCCTCCTATCTATATCACTCAGACAAACCTTCAAATTATAGTTTTTGCAAAAGAGAGTAATCTTTCACACAACTGTAGCAATTGTTATCAATTTCACACACTAAATACTTCCACCCTCCACCGCACAAGAAAATACTACTTTCAAAATTTCAACAACATGCATCTGTCCACCCCTTTTGTGATCTATTTCTTCATCCATAATACTGGATCCTCGGCATCCTATCATCTGCCATTCATTCTTCTTGGCCATATGCTCTTGATGGGCTTTCTAACATCATTAAGTACTCTGTCTATTCTCTTAATTCAGCCTAAGCTATGCAGTTTATCCTTCAAAGTAAAAAATTTGACAATGATGCTAACATAAAATACACAACAAGGCTTCTGTCATATGTTAAACCATTGAAACCCATGTCACAGGGGGTGGTTACATTCTTGACCAAATTTTTTCTCATTACAGTGTAACTCTTACAGATGGATCATACTGAACTGAAACAACATAGATTACCATCCATAAACAGTGCCACAATGCAAAATGTAATTTAGATGATATCTAAAGAAAACTTACAGAAAACAAAACTGTACTGAAGCATGGTGATGGGGGATTTAGGTACTGCTTAAGCAGGATGGGGTGGACTTGTGTTTACTAGGTAGAGGATAAGGTTTATCTAAGTCACACCATGAATCATCTGATTCAACAATGCTGCCATACAACAGGTTATACACACAATATTTAAAAGACAACTAGAGACCAAATGTGTGTGAATGTGGCTGGTCTATTCCAGAAGGCAAAGTGTGAAAAAAGGGGGGAAGGGGGTTAATGGGGTATGTTTATCAACCACCTATATAAAGAGAGCAGCATTACCAATAAATAACCAAATTAAATGAAGCACTCATAAGTGATATTTTGGAAGAGTGGCAACACATCCAAAAAGAGAATAAATCTGATCAATCCTCCTGTAATGTGTAGCATCTACTATGCTTATGGAATACTCAATATACATCTGGAAGAGTGTGAGAAATATTGCTACACAGATGGCACATCAAATATACTGTCAACAGAGGCATACCCTACTACCCTCACCCGCTTCTTACCTTGCCAAGTATGTGAACAAAAGAGGTTTTTTTCTTTGTCAGGTCAGGGTACTAGCTCACTAATGCAGGATATGATGAACATGTATAAAAGAAAGTAAACACTTACTCTAGGAGAGCTCGAGGATCAGCATGCATCTGTTCCAAGATCATACGCATAGCTGGGTCCTTTAGGATTTGCTGCACTTCTGGGTCTGCCATAGCTCTTTTCCGGACCTGGAGAATAGCACAAGTGTTTTATATACGTACTATGTGCAGCTATTTAAAAATTATACCAACAATTGTTTAAATTTTCTTCAGGCCACACAAAAGCTTACAATGCTATGATAAACGGCTTATGCTGTCTGAATTCTGACCACTTACTTCCTCCGGGTCACTATTAACAGCCATCATACATTCACGGAAACCATCAAGAGCATCTTGGCAATTTGCATCAATATCAAGGGCTTTCTGGTAAGCATCTTGAGCCTTAGTATACTGCTTCAAACCCTGATGTATTTTGCCCTTGCGAACATAACCTTTAACTGAAAAATTCACACTGTTATAAAGTGGCACATTCTTAAATCTGTATTATACTCATACTTTTAGGAAAAAATGAAATTCCTTTTGTGTAAATGAGTCACATATATTAAGTGCAAATAACTTCACCTGATTGTGTTTCATTTGTAATTCTGCAATACTAACACTTTGGAGTGGTATGACAGGTATAAAACACTAAAGAAATAAATTAAAATGTTTAGAAATAATGATTTTCTTAAAGTAACTGAGAAGTGCTGGACACGTGATACAAATCTGAAATGTCTCCAATCTGGATAAATGGAAGGTGCAAATGTTAATACAAGTGAGCCTTTTCTTTTTTGAGATTTTCTATGACAAGCATAACAGCAGTATTAAACCAACATAAATGGGCAATGAACCTAATTAAGAATTTTGAAGAGAATGAATACTTTGCAAAGTAAGTTCAAGGGAGAAGCTTATTGTAATGGGGGATAAATAATTGGCAAGAGAAAACAGGTGGGGATAAAGGTCCTCAGAGAAATATGGGCTCTTAAGAATGAAATGACTTTTCTTTTTGAGGCATAGCCCAACGAGCAAAAGACCAAATGATTTGCAGGAAGGGGAGCAGGGAGATGTTAGATCCACTTTCTTCCTTCCACCGTTTTGGTGGGAATCCACAGGTATTCTCCATTCCTCAACAACCATTCAACCTTTGGTGTTACCCAGCTACTTATTCACCAGGTCCCCTTAGCTGATCAGCAACCACACATATACCACTGATATGGACCATCATGTCTCTTTTTATCTGTCCTTCCAATGTACTCAATGTACAAATGGGTCAAGACATCACTAGCCTGCCTATGATGAAGGCTGGAACTTTCCAGTCCCCTCAGAGTCTGCAATTAGTTGGTGTCAGTCCCACAATGGCTGGCACAAGATAAAGTTTTCTTTGAAAGAAGAGAAGTGCAAGAAGAGTAAAGGAGGAAAAAAGACAGAAAACAATACACGAATGGCTCCATCTTTAAGAGAAAAAAGAATTTTCTTTCTTCAAAAGCTACATTTCTCTCCTTAACTGGTGAGCCTCAAGAGTGATGAAAGCATACCCATATGAAGAATAAGAGCTTAAAGAAAAAGCTTAAAGGTAGGTAGCCCATGACCAGGAAGGTATATTACCAGTACTCCCTGCCTGGGTACTGGGAGGATTAGCGACAGCTGCGTAGTGAGCCAGTATTTCTGTGGTTGTCAAGCTGCACTCCTCTGACCCAGGTAGCTGTCCTTTCTCTCTGCCTCATCCACGGGTGGACTATTGGCATCCTGCCCACAAACACACAATCTCTCCTTGTCATACATAAAACTTCAAAACTTATCTCACACAGCTCATTCTTTGTAACTAAATTTTTCTTTGATGAGCACTATGCACTAGTCCTGCCTTTTGGCAAAATGGTAAGAACAGTCAACATAAGTAGTAGGTACCAACATTAAGTAGGAGCCTCTACAAACACTGTGCTGGAGTTGCCCTCTGCCAGAGGCCTGTTAAGGGTGAGGCACTAAAGGCTAAAAAGTGGCACTGAAGTTCTTTAGTTAAGGAGACTCTGTTACCATGGCCACCCCTTTGATGGAATTCCAATTGGAGCAGACATCAGAGATATAGATATATAGACAGACCACTGACGCATATGTGAAAGTGAGTTTCATGGACACTTCAGTCCATATCTATACATTTGAAACTTGACAGTAGATAGAATTAGTAGGTAGGAAGATTTACGCAGGAGCATTACATAGTAACATTAAGTAGAAGTAGTAGGTAGAAGCAATAGAAAGAGGTGGTCATTAGGAATATTAGGTACAAGCATCTGCAAACACTGTGCTAGACTTGCCCTCTGCCAGTGGCATGCTAAGGGTGAGGCACTAAAGGCTAAGAAGTGGCACTGGAGTTCATTACTTATGGAGATTCTGTTGCTGTGGCCACCCCTTTGAGGAAGTTCCAATTGGAACAGGCATCAGAGATACTGTTGGGTAGATAGACTAACACTTGGCAAACAGATACGGATCCAAAATATGGACAAGTGAATAAATCCATGCCTCAATCCCATTTCAGGGAAGCTGAAGGCATGTTCAAGCAACTATGAGCCTCCCTGGTATGACACTGGTATCTATTACTAGACTAAAGACATTTAAGAGGTACTGTATGTGTGAGAAGACACCCTAAATGTCAGAAAAAGTATACATCCTACATAATGGAAGATGTATTCAATTAGAATATATGCTGAGTGGAAACAAATTTCACATCAAAGACATAGAAGTGAAATATCATGTACACCAATAAACCACACCAAACATTGCTCTTCGTACGCTGCAAATTTCTTGTACTTCACATGGTCGGAGGGGATGAGGCATGAAAATTACACAAACTGCATGACCAGTTCAAAGCAACAGAAATTGTTACTTACCTGGTGGGGAGGAGGTGTAAGTCTAAGAAAGTCTGCCGGTAAGGGAAGGAGCATTGGAGGATTCCAGTTCCTTTGTGCTCGAAGCGACAAGGTTTCTTCTGAGTGGGTTAATACTCCGCGACTACAACAAAAAAGAGGTGAAAAGAAATTAATGAGGACTCCAATGGAATGTGAAGTTCCTGAACAAGACTGGACTGTACTTCCTTCAACAACAAACAATAATACAGCCTCACCAAAGGTGACTTTTTACTCACAGACTAACACCTAACAGATTCATAATGAGTGCAGTGAAATCAAAACAAAGTATTCATTCCCAACATTCTTCTCTTCACATGCATGATACTTTACATATCTATCGTATTGTGTACATTAATCTTGCCATTTTGGCACCCTGACCTTTTCTCTAAACATACTTATTTCTTGTTTAGCTTTGGTATACCAAATCTGTAACATATAAGATCAGAACATATGGGTTACAATTACATCCTATATTCTTCTATAAATCTACACAATTCTTTTCACCTAATAGTTTCTCCAGTCTTAATATTACACCCTTTATGTACTATCTGCTTTTACATATAAAACAATCAGCATTACACCTGAAGAGTAGTGTAGTTAAACACATTCAACTCCTGCAACCTAACAACAAAGTATAAAACACCAGGTGAAGAAATCTCCATCTTGGTCTGTCTATACACATGAAAAGAACCGCCCTCTTATCAAACTAGAATGTATTAAGTTACTAAAATATTAATGATAAAGCAAAACTTAGCATGTAAAAGATTAAGTGTAGGTAGGAGAAAATTTGAAAAAAAGAAAAATGGGAAAGAAGGAAGGGCTGGGATGTTTTATTTTCCTTTCATTTTCTCTCTTCCTAGAACCATTCCACTTAAAGATTTGAGTCTAAAAATGCCTGAGCAGCTCAAATTAATATCTACATCTCTTCCTATACTTTCCTTTTTTCCTTTCATTCAATATGGACATGACTGGGACCCATACCATGTTACTGACATAATAAAAAATTATCTGGATGAGTTCAATCAGTCTGCTTATCAAATACTTAATTTGTTACTGACTAAACCAAAGGACACTGAAAACATTCCTATCTCATGAAATGATACCATAGGACCTGGTTTACTTTGCAAGTTTTAAGACAAAACAAATCTTTAACTCTTATTTTCTTGATCTGAAGGGGATTCAGTTCTTTTAAAGTTATTCATCCATGCTTGTGAAAAGCCTGGTTTCCATTCAGATGTCCCAACAAAAGAAGCATTCCTACCTCATTCCATTTTATCTCTTATCTGCATATGTGAAGCAATCACTTTATTCTTGCAGCTACTTAGCTAACGGAGTTACGCACCTGGGATTGAAGCCCATACTCAAGAGAAAAACAATAAACACCTATCCCCTGCTTTATGTGGGGATTATATTCTGTGGTAACCTTGCACAAAAAGAAATTGAACATAACAAACCAATAACCCAAGGATTGAGGCTTACTCCACCTGCAAACCCTCACTGAAATTCTGGCACACTTTCTACCTCACACACACACACACACACACATAGTAGTAAATTTAGACTGCATAAAAAGAGGTACTGGTAGAAGTAGAATCCTCACAGAATAGCAAAATTGCACACAATGATCTTGCATAAAGCAAGGCACTGCTGTATTACCCTCCTGTGTGTGTTGAGGCTTTATCAGAAACTAGCATCAAACTTCTCCTATTTCATCTGAGTTCAGTCAAGTTGCAAGCTGGAATGTGTTGCAGAAGTTAACAACTTCATTCTGAGAAAGTCCTTTACTGCTGAAGCTAGGAAAACAGCCATTAGATTCATGTTCATTTACCCAATGCCTTACGGATGAAACTCATCATGGTTTCTGTAGCGTGACTCAAGACACTAGTACACAGCATTAAGTAATGAACTACCTATTTGTGATTATCTATTTGTACAGTGCAGGTAGGGAGTTCTACATGCATGGAGCCCCATCTTTTGAATCCTCTGTACTACCAAGCAATTTCTTTTAAACTTTTGAGTACTGTATGATTGGTAAGAATAGTTGGTAAACACAGTGGGTAAAAGCAGTTGGTAAGAACAGTAAGTAGTAACCTCTGGAAATACAGTGCTGGCATTGCCCTCTGCCAGTGTCCTGTTAAGGGTGAGGCACTATAGGTTAAGCAGCGACACTGGAGTTCACCAACCAGTCATGGGGACTTTTGCCATGGCCACCCACTTGAAGGAGTTCCCAGAGGGAGCAGGCATCAGAGCTATAGATATTGTATGCATTCACAGTTTCATAACTTAGCTTATTCCATTCATCCACAACTCTAATACCAAAGAAAAACTGTTTACACCTTCATCTAACTACATTCCTATTTGTTTCTAGTTATATATCTCAATTCTTCTATGCAAATTTGAAAGAAAGAGTCAATTTGATAATGAAATTTAAACAGTGTAATCACTATTCTTTCATAATGTGCAAATTCATAGCCTCTAATTTCTTCCTATAACTCATCTCTCTTGGTTCAGATACAAGCATCCTTCATACAACAAAGAGTTGCATTCCTAGAAAACGTTGGTATCAGCAAATTCTGTAAAATCATTATAGGATTCCATGGTAAAAGGAAGGTTCTGACCACAGCCAATGCTGAATTTCTTTTTATATCACTGACAAAGAGAACGAACCAAGTTCTACAGAACTGTGAGGCTTCACACATTAAGCACCACATAACAACTGGAGTCAACAGACTGTGCTTACCAAGATTCATTCCAATTTTCAAAAATAAATTTTTTACATAGTATCTTAGCATCTCATTGTTTACAATGTTCTACTTATCATTCCTTTATCATCATTTCATGTACAGGTTTTTAATGTTTCTTTTTATAACCAACTATTTCCCCCACCTTGGTGAAGTATGAGCAGGAGTAAATGAACAATGACCTCACCTACACAAATCTACCCTCTAGATGTCATGCAAAATGTACTGGCCTGGAGCCTACCATCAACAAGCACATCATTCAGACTATTTGATTGTTTATCCCGACTGTTTCAGCTGCCTTGGTTCAGTCCACAGACAGTACATCACTCTCCACTACTTACCCATATTGCAACCTTCATTCATGAAACTGGGACAAAGATATTGCTCTACATGCCCTATGCTGTGCATGTATCAAATGTGTGACCTGACCACTGGCTATTGTTTATGGATCAAAGCTTCTCAAAACGATAATTTTTTTTCTCTTTTTTGCCAATACTTGATCATATTTCAACTATCCTTTGTTACAAAGGTTATGGTGACTCATGGGAAACATGATGGTGAGTAGTGGTGAACTTAGATAGTGAGTAACAAATATGATCGTGAGTGATGGAGAACATGAAGATGAACAATGGTAAGCAAAAATGCACATGATGGTGAATGTTGGTTGTACTGGTGAGTGATAATAAAGAAGACAGTAAGAGATAGTGAACTAGATGGAGTGAAAGTGAACATGTTGGTATGTGATACTGAACATGACAAATGATGGTGAAAATAATTCTGAGAGACAATAAACATGAATATAATTTCTTGAAACAGAAAACATTTAACTACCAATATGGTAATGTAACGATAAACATAAGCACTGTAAAATACGAATCATGAGACTAACAGCGGAGAACGGTGTGGTGAGGGAACAGCTTGGTGGTAACTTGGCGGCGGCGTTGCAGAAAGAGCATATGATGGCGGCAACTCATTGCTGGCACCTCCTCCGGTTCCTCCATGAGGCACAAGCTGATCGATGACACTCTCACTCTGATTTTCAGTGTCTGTGGTCATGGTTAACAGCTGGTCAATGGTCTCATGCACAGCCCCTTGGTTAGCTCGCAACACTGCCTGATAAGGAGGAAGATGGGTTTTGAATCATTCAAGAAGGAAAATCTTAGTAACAATATCATCAAATCTTAGATCTGATGCATATGGTGATTATATCTATCTATCTCTGCATAAATATCATCATTACCACACAACCCTACGATCCCTATTATAATAAGAAGCTCCTGCAGCTGTGAGGTTGCATTCCATAAAGAAAGAGGGAATGATGGACTTCTTTGTAGCAAGAAATTCCTCAACAAGACTGAACTCCTTTCCAGTTACTGCCAATAAGACAGCACTGCTGAATATGACTTCTCACTCATGGTGAACTAACTTCCAAGCAGAGTCTGATGACACCCATATCTAATAATCACACAGCCACAGGAACTCTTTTAGAGGGAGTTCATGGAACTTCAAGGCAGCACTCAAATAAAAAGTGGGAATATAAAAGACTCCATCTGATTGAAAAGTTCATAAACAAGACTGTATTCTATTCCATCAACTGGCAATGATACAATGAAGCTGAATTTTCACTTTCAACATGACTGCATGCAGGCAGAGTCCACTAACAGTTGCCTATATATTATTTATTTATTCATTTATTTATCTACTTATTTGTTATCTATTTCACTTGATCACCATTTCCAGGGTGAGTGAGGTAATGCCAGGAAACAGAAGGAATGGCCCATCCACTCATATACACACACACACACACACACACACACACACAGAGTATCAGATTGGGGAAGAGCAGTGTGGTTTCAGAAGTGGTAGAGGATGTGTGGATCAGGTGTTTGCTTTGAA
>JAUTXX010526928.1:0-11168 GCA_032273605.1 Panulirus laevicauda | reverse complement strand
CCATGCCGCG
The DNA here is from genome assembly GCA_032273605.1 of Panulirus laevicauda. Classification (NCBI taxonomy): domain Eukaryota; kingdom Metazoa; phylum Arthropoda; class Malacostraca; order Decapoda; family Palinuridae; genus Panulirus; species Panulirus laevicauda. Next base: position 11,158 of record JAUTXX010526928.1, on the reverse strand, counting down.
CATCTACAAGGATACTGTCGCTCGCAATGGATGATTTACGATAATGGGGGCATTCTACCATTTGTGGATGTATGAGAGTGTGTGCAATTGAGTCGCTGTACGTGTCTGTATGCGTAAAGAGCTTGGGTATGTCATTCAGAATTTGATTAACTATTTAACTATTTTTTTTGCCTATGGGGAGGGGGAAGGTCTGAAACTCGTGTGCAAGTGATGAATGGTGTGGTGCGGTGTGTTTGTGTGTCACACGTGTGTGTGTGTGAGTGTGTGTGTAACCAACTCACTCTCAGAGAAGCCTAAAAGGTTTGTTTCGCACGCCCTTCTTTCGCGTCGGTTGTTTTGTCAACCATTTTTCTTCTGATTATCTTTACCAATCCTCTCAGTGTGTGTGTGTGTGTGTGTGTGTGTGTGTGTGTGTGTGTATGTGTGTGTGTGTCAACATGAGCTGCGAGTTATGTGGACAGCACCTCAAGTATCTCCAGTTCTGGCCAGTTCTACAATTGACCGATCCGTGAACAAAGTTCTACTCACAGATGTTCCGATAACATATTTCTACGAATAATCGTTCCTCTAAACAGAGGTCCTGCGCATGAAAGTTCACATAACATACAGTTCTACACGTACTCTTCACAGTAACACAGAGTTCTATACATAAAACGTTCAAGCAACTTACAGTTCTACACGAAAACGTTACAATACCATGGCAGTTCTCCACATATACGTCATAATAACAAACCGCTACACATAAACGTTCCAGTATCATCCAGTTCTTCACATAAACGTTCCAGTACCATAAAGTTTTCCTCATAAACGTTCCAGTAACATAGTTCTCCATGTAAACGTTCCAATATCATACAGTTCTTCACATAAACGTTCCAGTAACATCCCGTCCTAAGTATAAAAGTGCCAGTAACATGGCTACCACATAAACGTTCTACCAACATACAGATCTCCACATAAACGTTCCAGCAGCAGCAGCAGCAGCAGACACTTCTCATCATACGGGCTGGAGTAACATATGTCTCCATGGGAGTGCCGTCTCCATGGACCAGATGTATTGGGTTAGGCAGTTCCCCCACACCAACTTCATCTAACTTAAACAATGTCGTCTGCTCCAGTGGTAGTGTAGCCGTCCGTCCTAACACAAACTCAGAACTCGGCCCCACTGACCATCCTCCTCCAACATCGCCAACACCACACCAGTCTCCACCATTCGCCCTGCCGGCCATCGCCCAATATCCCCCTCCCTACACCACGCCACTCTCCAACACTCATCTATTACCCGTCCTCCAGCATCCTCCACGCCGGTCTCCACCACTCACCTGCTGGCCGTCCTCCAACATCACCACTATGGTCGCCTCCATCACTCACATACTGGCCGTCCTCCAACACCCCACCACTCACCTGCTGGCCGTCCTCCAACACCCCCACCACTCACCTGCTGGCCGTCCTCCAACACCCCCACCACTCACCTGCTGGCCTTCCACGAACATCCCCACCACCACACCGTCAGCACCACTCACCTGCAAAGACAAGAAACAGCAGCATGTTAACGATCCATTTCAACACAGGAACAAGTGCTTCCTGATGACCAAACATTCATCCAAATTCACATTCTTTTAAACCACTCGTTCATATCGCGAGAGACACATACATGTAACGCTAACGAAATATACCTTTAATATCGTAGGATGTGACGCTGTACAGCACGCACGGGATATTGTAAGACTGAGAGAGAGAGAGAGAGAGATCCACCGTATATCGTGAGATAGTTACTGTATCCATACACCAGTGAATGATATCAAAACACGCGGCAAGACAGATATTGTAAAATATGGCACGTGACAGATATTGCAAAACAAACGAGACGTAATGAAACCAGGTGCAGTCACTGTACGTCAAAGGTACCATACAATTCGACAAAGCAATATCAAGTTCGACTTGTTATCACCCAAGGTGGGTAGCGCTGAAATGGGTAACCGGATTTGGTTCTCAGTCTGACTGGTATTGTTAAAACAATTTACAGGTACCGGCAAAGTACAGGTATTGCATGACACATAGTGAATGTCTACAAAGGGTAGTGCATTATGCGCGCGACAGGTACTATTACAACGTGAAGAACATTATCCAAAGTGACGTGTATTGCAAAGCAAACATGTCGCGTTAAGAGACTTGATATACTGGGAGACATGTTAATACATTTTCTGTGACAGGAAACAGCTTCATCAACATACGCGTCAAGTGTTCAACTAAAAGTTTATAATACTTTAAAAGGTCGTCAGGAAATCTTTCAAGAATACCGACAAAGCCTCCAAGAATGCAAGGAAGACCCCCCCGCCCCTCCCCAGAGTGCTTGGAAAACTTCAAGATTTGCTACAAGCAAAGCCTTCAAGGATGCAAGGAGAACTTCCAAGAATGCAAGAAAAACCCAACTAAAATGCTAGGAAAACTTCAAGAATGCAAGGAAAACTTCAAGAATGAAAGGAAAACTTCAAGAATGAAAGGAAAACTTCAAGAATGCAAGGAAAACTTCAAGAATGAAAGGAAAACTTCAAGAATGCAAGGAAAACTTCAAGAATGCAAGGAAAACTTCAAGAATGAAAGGAAAACTTCAAGAATGAAAGAAAAACTTCAAGAATGCAAGGAAAACTCACAAGAATGTAAAGAGAACCTCTAAAAATGCATGGAAAAACTCCAAGAATGCATGGTAAGCCTCGCTAACCCAAGACATTTTCCGCAAACGCACGTAAGGCTATTAAACTCACGAAAACATTTTCGCGTGAGCCAAAGGAAAAATTGCGGAACGCTGGAAAGCCTCGATAAACACAGGGTAAAACCAGCCTTACTTGGGACGGGGGGGAAAAGTAAAGACTAGCGGTGTAATTCCGCTGCACGAACGAAGCAGCGTCATTGATAAGCTATAACTCACGCTGAAAACGAATGCAATCCCAGATCGAATGTAAACACTCACAGGCCGAACGGAAGAGTAAACGAATCATCACTTAACAAACGGGGATATCTTACGACAGACGTTCGCCAAAGGCACGCAAAGGGGAGGGGAGGTGGGGGAGAGAAAGAAACGCGCAAGAAAAAAAACACACACTGAACGCAAGCAAACCATTACTGGTGGTTGAGTAGAGCCTCGGAAGAAGCACACATGGAATGTGCTGTGAAACCCTGAGTGAAGGGAATGTGGAATGATTTCATGCACCCTCTCCCTCCGGGCACTCCAGCCGGCTGAGAAAAACAAGGCAGGTTCGTCATATCGAACTTCCACCAGAGGGCTGACTCAACCTAGTCCAAACGAGAAAATAATTGGTGGGTGAGAAAGCCCTTTTCGTTTTTTGTTTTCTTATTTTCGAAACAATATTTGCTCAGGCTACACAGACACAACAGATTATTGGATTCTTTATCTGTTGATCTCACGCTTCCGCAACCCCGTTCGCTCTTAGGTCAGCACTAACGAACTGCCTTCTAAATACAGGTCACAACCCAGGTAAAATTCTAGATGTTTACATATCATCATGCAGGCTTTTCATGCTTTACTAGAGGTTAGCAGGAGGCTTTCCTGTCTCTCGTTATCAGGCCCTAAAGAATGCCACTTATATTCTTAGACCCGCCAGCCAGCGACGAAAGCCTGTAGGCAACGCCCCACCAGCTGCGATGATTGTCAAATGTTTCTATTTTGATGACAACCTGCAAAGTCTTATGAACGGCCGGGCATAAGCTCTCTGCGGAAGATGAGAGGCCTGACAAGGGAAAATTGACGAGGAAATTACGAGACGAGCCAATCCTGAGGCACGCCAATCTCTGTGGCTAAAACCACCAGGCAAGAAAACGCATTCCGGGCTTTATGATTCTGAGAGATCTAACATAAACTTGCAATACAGCATCATTTGAAGGCCTAATGACAGTGATGGTGTTGCTGAAGGTGGCGCAGTGGCGTTGACGATGGTGATGGGGGGTTTTGGTGATGGTTTGGTGGCTGTGATGGTAGTATATTTGGAGCACAGAGTACTGATCCTGGTCTTAATGGTGGAGGCTTGTGTTGGTGATAGTGGCGGACGGCGGTGACGATTCAGTCGTGGTGGTGGTGGTGGTGGTGGAGAGGGGCGACGGTGGTGGTGGTATGCAGATGAGTCACGGCCACAGCATCTCCCCAGCCGGCCTCATTCATCACCACGACAGGCCAACATGACCGTAGCACCATTAATAATTTCAAACCTCGCCATTTACGTATTGGGTAAAGCTCAAATCCGTAACAGGTTAATCGTAACAGAAGAGCTGAACAACACAAGCCAGTAAACCGCGCTCTGGCGGACTTCTAAATACCCCACTTAGGACCAAGTAATAGGTTTAGCCCCGGTAGCTCTGTCGAACCCCTCCGACAATGCCCTTTGTATTTAATCCTCCACCGGAGAAACCCTCCGTAGTGGATCTTACCCGCTTTGCCGGATCACTTCCCCAGTTCATCCAAAAACGACATCCACCGCCACCTGAGGTTAAGGCTCATTTCTGCCTAGGATGTGGACGGCACTCCAGCCTTATGATGGACAGTTGCTAGGTTCATTTCTGTGTCTCGGTCTGTCTGCTTCTCTTCATTCCAGTCCCCTTGGTCTCTCGAAAGACAGCGATCAATGCTGGAGGGCTTGGGAAATAGACTCCGGCTATCTCTGTTAGAAAGTAGAGTATGGTGTAAAGAACTCCTAAAGTTTTCTATTAACCTATTTACATAGAAATCAAGTTTATCACGATATCAACAATCACCATTCCACATTTTTCTTGTTTCTCATTATATTTCTTTCTGGTCTAAGAGCATTTTGTGGTGAATTTCAGCACTAATCGACTTGAAACCCATATCACTCGTTGATTTGCGACCTTTAGGGGGTCTTAAATTTCTCAAAGATATTTTTGAATTCTTCACCTATACTCCTTTGCGCTTATCGCATCTTGTATCAAGAAACTTTATCTTAAAATACCCTTATGAATTCATTTATGACCCAATTTTCTTTAATCTAAGCACTAGACATTCCCCTTATTATACTCCCAGTGTTCTCCATAACCCTAGTTCCATTACCTCAACATCAAACCTCCTTGGCTCGTTTTTTAAACCCCATTTTCTAGCATCCTTCCCTCAGCCTACCAATTCTGCACAACCCATGTAGAGCATAGCGTAATGCCTCAGCAAACCAGCCTCAAAAATGACCCAGCTAAAGCAACTCCTGACACACCTCTTCAAAGATGTTAACCCTCTCATCTTTATCCTCCCCTCCCAAACCCACACGAACCAAACCAACACACAAACTCCAGGAATGAATCTACCCTAAAGGCCCCTTCCTAACAAATCAACCTAAGAAAAAAAAAAATCTTGAAAGCCATTCTCGAACAACCTCCCCACTAGAACTCAAGCCTGACACGCCCTTGCAAATTATGTTCAAGTACCTTTCCCTTGTAAACACTATGCACACACTCCTCCCTCGTAGACGATGTCTAACATTCCTACTGCAAACAAACATCTACGCCCTCTGCATATCAACGCAAAATACTCACAACCAAATATATATATAATCCCAAAAGCCTTTCCCTTGCTAAGCAACTACCAACATAAAGTATCCCAAATTTACCAGCCTATCCCATTTTCCTATCCCCTGCACCATACTCTGCCAGCATCCTATCATCTGAAAGTCCTACTACAGAGCCCAACCCACTGCCGCTCCCTTCTTCAGCTCCTAACACCCAATTTCCTGCCTTCCATAACGCTGTGTATCCCTCGCGAGGTCGGCACCGTCAGTACCTCACATTACACGCTGCCATTTTGGGTCTGAGCACCCCGACGCTGCGCAGCACGTTCCTTGAAGCAGCTCCCCTCATTACTTCCCCCGAGCGCCCCGAGCATTCTGACCGACCCTTGAAGCTGCTTCCCCCTCCTCTTCCTAGCCTAGCCTCCAAGCGCCCTGTTAACTACACAGCCCGCCCTTTGAAGCCACTCCCCTCAGTACCTTACTCGACGCATCCCGAGTCTCGAGAACCATGATTACCACTCCCCTCAATAACGCACATCCACCACCTTTCCTATTCATAGCCCAGCGCAAACCACCCCTTTGAAAATTTCAGGCTCACCTCAGCAACTCGTCCTAGGATTCTTCCTCCTCAGTCCTGAGTGTCATAAACCTGTAAAGACCGCCCTCACTTGCCGGTTCCCTCAGCCACTGGCCTCAGCACCCTTCCTCCCTAGTCTCGAGCCCCCTAATCCTGCGCAGTCCGCCCCATCAAGGCGCCCCCTTCTGTGTAACACACACCAGTAACCTTCCTCCCAATGTCCGAGCACCCTCACCCTGCCATGCACACCCTATGAAGTCCTACCCTTCAGTAACTCATCCCACTGCACCATTCTCCTTCCCAGTCCTGAGCAACCCGACCCTGAGCAGCCATCGCCCTGTAGCTTCTCTCTTTATATCTCACTCCAGCACCATTCCTCCCCAGTCCCGATAACCATGAACCTTTCCTCCCCTTTCCCTGAAGCTGCACCCCTAACAAGCTCACCCTTGCACACCAAACAACCCAGAGGCATCGGGACACAGAACCGCCAACTTCCCTACGACAGCTCCACTTAGCACATCACTTCGCCACCCTTAACCCCCCCCCCTGATCCTCTAGTGTCATCACCCTTCATAACTTACATCTAATAGCCGTTCCTCCCAGGGACTCACGCCACCACACTTCCATCCAGTGTTGGGTACTATGGCCAGTTCCTGAAGCAGTGGCTCCCGTCAGCACCTCACTCACCCAGCACCGGCAACCACTAGCCATGGACCACTCGATCCTGTGCAGCCCCATTAGACGCCCTTTCCACCGGCTCCACATCAGCACCTAGCCATTTCCTCCTAGACCTAATTAGCTTACCTCTGAAGCTGCTTCGCTTAACACCATAAACCCTCCATAAGCCTTAAGTACCCTAGCCATAATTTCCAGGTTAAAACAATATCCAAACACTTCCTTGGGCTGCGCTACCATCCCTAGCACCTCTTTTGGGCTCGAAACTCGTACAACATTACCCTGATGTATACCACAACCTTCATTACTGTTCCCAAGGCTGAACTAAAATGACCAACAATGTATCTTGGCTAACAGTATGACCTATAACACTGTTCACTGAAATGAACAACCGTTCCCAATACACTATTCCATGATGAGATCCTGATCTTCAGGTCTTCGGGATAGAGTACCATCTCTAACCACACTCTGGCGTTACACCACAATCTCTCTCTCTCTCGAACCATACCACCGCAACTGTTCATAAGGCTCTTCTGGTCCCCAGCACTATGGCCCTCTGCTACACCAATGTCTCAAACAAAATTAATTGGTTCGTTCTGGCCTTACACAATTCTTAGTGAACTACGTATCCGTCGTATATAGCAGCATGCTGTTCAGAACGATATAAACTCGTCCAAAATGTTTTGGGTTCTGTCACTGTTTGGAACACTGTCCCTTGAGGAACATTCATCTCCAACACTGTTCTTTGAGCATTTACCATCTCCATCACTGTTGTCTCTTGGGCAACACCAGTTTCCATTAATGCTCTTAAGCAATTCAAGCTTCCAGTACTGTTTTTTCGGCGAAATTCTCTCTCCAAATTTGTTCTTTGGCAATACCATTCTCCAACACTGTTCCTTAAGCAATTATTGTCTCCATTATTGTTCTTTGGACAACACCCGTTTTAAACACCTCTCCTTGAACAACACCCATCTCCAACACCGTCTCATGATCAATACCCGTCTCCAACGTTATTTCTTCGGGCACCAGCCGTCCCAAACACTGCTTCTTGGCTTTCACTTACTCCCTTCTCAACAAATCATGTGGGCCCTCCTCTCTAGAATTTCCCTCACAAATTGCTAGCTCCTCTTCCCAACCCTTCCTTATCTCCCCTCGCCAGAGCTTCAGCCCACCTCCCTAAACGCACTCTCACAAGTCTCTATCACCTTTACACGCTTCGCCATTGCACTTACCAACAACCGAAAAAGTCTACCTTAACTCCAAACTCCTCCAAGGAATAGCAGCAGTCCTTCCCCACCTCATATATATGCAATTTCCCTCTTGATAACTTAAGCTCCTTACGACTATCTTGTTTCCATCTATATACATTAGGAATCTAAATTAGCATTACTGTCCTCCTGCAGATAATCTCGTCAAAGACCATCAGGTCTCCTTCTACCTGCTCTTCCCATGTACTGTCTCCCGGCAGGTATCCTCGTCAGACATCATCAGGTCTTCTATTATCTAACTTTCACATGTTCTCCTATGTACACAGACCATCGAGTCTTCTATCATCCAGCTCTTATATGTGCTGAGACGGTCAGGTGATCTACTATCTGGCTTTAAGATGTACTCTAACGTACAAAGACCATCGGGTCTTCTGTCATCTGGCTTTGAAATGCATTCCCATGTACATACACCATCGGGTCTTCTACAATCTGGTTTTCACATGTACTCCCATCTACACTCTCCAACCTCATTAGCAAAATTTTTACACCACTCTTCAACATTCTCCCCTCACTCTTGGTAATCCTGCCCATATTAATATCCTTCCCTCCCCCCCATAATCCCAACATTTCTATTCATCTCGACGTGTCCGACTTTAAAACTATTTTTCGTACCATCTTCACTATCCCTTTACATTTCCTCCCTGCCTACCACTCCTTATCTCCAACACATTCAGATCTTGAACCCCTTCAATACACGAGTTTCTCAAGACCATTCCACTTCCCAAACACTTCCACTTCAATATCAAATCCTAAATAAAAAAAAAATCTGAAACTCCTCCCATATTCAGTACGACCTGCCGCACAGCATACACTCCCCAGTTACCCCCAATAACCATAACTCCCCAGGAAGCCTCCCCACCTCTATATCACTATTCCCCCCCCCCTCTCCCCCTGCATCTCCTCTTTCCTTCCAACTCCCCCGACCCTCCGGCACCCCTACCTCCTCACCTCCTGAGTACCCACCCATCTTCCGCATTTTCAAGCAACCATCCCCCACCTCTCAAGCACCTTCCTCCATCCTTACACCAGCACTCCCTCTACCTCTCCAGCATGCCCTCACCATCATATCCCCTCTTGCACCTTCCCCGTTTTCTCTCTCACATCCCTACCGCGCCACGTCACCTCCCCACCACCTCAGCGTACCTTCTCATTTCCTTTGCAACACTCTACATCTCTCACCTCTCATCTCCTCTTCCAAACCTCTCGACACTCCTTCAAATCTCCCCCAAAGTTCTCCCAACCTCCTTTAGCCCTCCTCCCTCCGCCTCCCAACGTTCTTCCCTCACCTCCCCAACCAGTCCTCGCACCTCCCCAGCGTTCCTCCCAACTCGACGGCACTCCTCCCAACCTTTTCCGCAACTCGCAGCTCCTCCACATTTTCACAATAATCCCCAGCGAGGGAAGTGATCAGGGCCGACAGTTTCGGCAGACTGGCAGTATATGACAGAAAATCAATGGCCTTTCTTCCTGTACTCCTCCCACTATAGGGCTGTGTTAAGTGGACGGTGTGGTTCGTGGTGGCGTGTAAGTGGCTCCGTAGTGGTTGCAAGTAGATTGGATGTGGGTTTAAGTGACCGAGTTGTGGGTTTATCTTGCTGGGTTGTGGGTGTAAGTGGCTGATTGTAGGCATAATTGGTTTGCTAGTAGGTGTAAGTGGCTGTGTTCGGGGGCGCAAGTGGCTTGGTGGTGTACGTAAGTAGCTAAGTGGTAGGCCTAAGTGGTTTATCTTGTAAATATGACCGGCGCCAATATGACTTTAATCGACTACTTGGCGGTCGGAGTGTTAAGTAAATAGGAAACGAGTGTAAACGGCTTTAAGTAGCTTTAAGTAAAGTCCAATGCCTATGCAGCGAGCGGAAACAGCTCTGAAGTGAACGTGAAACGTTATTAAGTGGGAACAATGGCTATGTAATAACAGTAAGTGGGTGACCATTACGTGGTGCAAATGGCTATGTAATGATACTAAGTGGGAGCGTATTACGCGCATCTGAGGGGCAAGTAGTGGCAGGTTCGTGAATAATGATGACTCTGCAGTGTATGTAAAGTGTGCGGAAGTGGATTAACAGGATTACAAAGTGACGCAACGGTAAGTAGAGTGTATAAAAGCGGATTTAAAGGATGATAAAGTGTGGTTATGTTATGCAAAGTGTATATGCACGGATTGACGTACTGACTGTGTAGCGAGTCGGTGTAAGTAATGCAAAATGACCACGAGTTAAGGGCGAGAGGCTGAGTTGGCGGGTGCAAAATAGGACTACACAACACTGCAAGCGTAAATGTTAGTGTACGGGAAATAAGGGGCAATTCTGTGGTGAGCGTAAATACGGGTGAATTAGGTTAAACAAAGTTCTGCATCAATAAAAATAGCTGAGGATTTACTTAAAACAAGGATGTGTAGCTGGCCATAAACCGCGGTGAATTACTGTAAACAAGGTGGTTTTAGTGTCATAAACCGCTGTGAATCGCCTTAAAGAAAGGCTGCGTAATATCACAGAGCGCTGTGAATAACCTTTAAAAAAGGAATCTGTAGTATCGTAAAACGTTGTAAATAACCTTAAAGATGGCTGTGTCGTGTCGTAAACCGTTGTAAATTAACTCCATGAAACGTATGTAGTGTTCATTATCTTAAATGAGTCTGTGTTGTGTCAGAAATCGGGTTGGACTACCTTAAGCGGCTGCGTATAATTTGCGTCAGTGAAAATTACGCGGTTGTATAAAATGTGACGGCGTTTGCGTAATGAATGTGAAGGTAAGTATGACCGCGTCAGCTGTTGATACGCACGGCTATATAAAAGAAACGTAGTAATTTAAAAAAAAAAAAAAGTGATTCGTGAGTCAATACCATGTGGGGTCATCCGACTGTGAAAGAGGAAACTTAGAAAATGGCACAACATGAGATAGGGTACACTAGCTGCCAGCCATATGTGATGAACATCAAAATGAGAATGAACATGTGAATAGTGTATATGTGTGTGTGAGAGAGAGAGAGAGAGAGAGAGAGAGAGAGAGCCTACCCAGCCAACGAGGTCCTTACGACGAGATTCTACGTGAGAGAGAGAGAGAGAGAGAGAGAGAGAGAGAGAGAGAGAGAGAGAGAGAGAGAGAGAGAGAGAGAGAGA